>CAJNIZ010043277.1:44478-56702 GCA_905231905.1 Symbiodinium pilosum
TTTTTTGGTGATTGAACCTAGTAAGATAATATTCCTTATATAGAATACTATACCCGAAAAGGAGGATATAATCTTACTCTATATTGGGTACCATAGTATCCCCAAATAAAATACTACTCAGCTCATGTTACAAGGGTCAACCTGAGGCCCAGCCTCATCGGCCCCTTGGCCCGACAGGACGACTTTCACCTTCTCCCGCACCTGCAGGGCTTTGAAAGGGTTCAAACCCTTTAGGTCCATGTAGGTATATGGTATATACTTAGGGCCCAAAGGGGTTCCCATATACCTACTTTAAGGCCCAAGTATACCCCATATAGCTACATGGACCCTTTGGGAAAGCTATGGGGGTCAAGAGTTTAAGGGTTGAGGGTTAAGGGTTAAGGGTTGAGGGCCTTACTGGCTTAGGGTTGCGAGGGCTAAGGGTTTAGGGCTACAGCTTTAGGGTTCCAGGCTAAGGGTTAATATAAGTTGTTCAGGCTTCATGTCCTGAGATTTGGGCAGATTTTGAGCGGGGTTTTGCGTTTTGCCTTGCCTTTCTTTACCATATACAAATGCTGTTTATTCCGGCCTTGGGGGTTTGGGGTTCAGGGTTTAGGGAGTTAGGGCTCATGGTTTGACATGTTTTGGACAAATAAGAGGTACCTTTCTGGGAGCCGTACGATGATGATTATACACTATTCTGGTATTTGTCGGCGTCCCCCATTGTTGAACACCTCGGGTGGCATAGCGATATCAAGACTATAGGGATTAGGGTAGCTTGCATGACGATAAGTTCCTTATGCCTTGGGAAATGTGATTCTAGTATACTATAAGGTTCTGTAGGTCTGTAACATCAACGTAAGGCCCAGCAGATTCTCGAGAATTAGAGACTACGGGTTTTGGTGCTGAGAGCTTTGGGTTCAGAATTTGGGCTCACGCGTTGGAGTTTAATTGGTCTTGGAAATAATTTACCCTAAACCCTGAACCCTATAACCCTATAACCCTATAACCCAAAACCCAAAACCCCAAACCCTAAACCCTGAACCCTAAACCCTGAACCCTATAACTCTAAGCCGATTAACAGACTCTGAAAACCCTGAGGGGATGGAGAAGCCTACACAAGACTGGGTTGCTGTTAAGGAACTTAAATTAAGTTACCAGAATGGGTATATATATATATAGTAAATAATAGGCTTTCCCCAATATAGTAACTTAATTTAAGGTCCTTAACAGCAACCCAGAAGAATCAGCAAAGTGGCAGCTCATGGTTTGGGATCTAAGACCCTGAACCCTTTGAGGGTTTAGGGTTCAGGGTTAAGGGTTTAGGGAACTTACCGGGCTTGTGTAGGGAATGAGGGAATATGTCATACAGGCAGTCTATGCAGCTATCTTGTTTTGCTGGATCTGGCGATCCCGTCGGGATGTGTTAAGATCCCCTCCAATCAGACAAAGGTTTCTTCTGGGAATCTGCTGCACTGTGTGGTCTAGGCTGCCTCCTGTCTTTCCTGAGTTGCTTTCGGGGCTAATCTCCCGATACAACAGACCTTTCGGTAAACATTGATCAGGTCAATTGCAGTCTGCTTTGGGAAAAGGGCGGGGATGTATGACAACCCTAAACCCTAAACCCTAAACCCTATAAACCCTAAACCGGTGTATGACAAGTCCCGGCACTGGGGTGGACAACCGCATCTGGTCTACCACGACATGCTTCTCAGAGACGAAAACAGTAGTGCCACCTGTGTGTGGATAATTGCCCTCAGGGTCCAAGGACCCTAATAACAGGGCTTTAGGGCCCAAATACCACTAACACTATAGTATTTGGGCCCCAAAACCCCCCTAAACCCCAAACCCATTTGGGCCCTAAAACCCTAAACACCCCTAAACCCTAAATCTATTTGGGCCCTAAAGCCCTGTTTTTTTCCGTCCTTGGACCCTTAGGGTTCGGGATGACGGAATGCGCCACAAGCCATCCCGCAGCGCTGTATTCACTGCTTGCCTGCCAATGGGTTTGGGGTTTAGGGTTTAGGGTTGAGGGTTTAGGGTTTAGGGTTGAGGGTTTAGGGTTAAGGGTTTATGGTTTCTTGGGCGTAACTGACGCGCGGCCCCTCTGATGTTCAGAGCGTGCTCGCAGTTTGGTTTTCTGTTATTACCAGTATTATTGTCATGACTATTATAACTATTATTGTTACTGTTTTTGCTACTACTATTACTACTAGCATCAGTTGTTAGGCCCCCGGCATTCCAGGAGAGGACACGCAACCTGTGAGGCCTGGCAGTTGGTGCATTTGCCACAGCGAGCATCCTGTTTGCGAGCTGGAGTACCCACACTCCCAAAAGCTGCACCTTGTTGCGAGCTGGAACACCCAAACTCCCAAAACCTGCACCTAGGTTCAGGGTATTTCAGAAGCTTGCAAGAATATCCTCCCGAAGGCATTTCAACCTTAACTTTTTTGAAGCCCAGTGGGCTTGTATCCTAGACCCCCAAACCCTACACCGTGAACCCAAATCCTCAGATCCTGAAAATTTTGACCCTAAGCCCTTGTCAAAAGGTTAAGGGTTGAGGGGTCTAGGCTGTGGTAGAAATTAGGGTTTGAGCTGCGGGTTAAGGTTGCGCCAAACACGAATCAACTAAACTGCACGGTCTCAGCTTTTTACCTGCAACTCTCAGCCGCAAACCCTGTATGCCCTACGCCCTAAACTGTAATACGCCGTAACCCTCACCCTGTAAGCCAGCAAGCTCGAATCCCAGTGGACCCAATGAACCTCTATGTACGTATGTTTCGTTCGAGTCTCCATTATGGGGGGAACATCCATAAACCCTCATCCCTAAACCCTATATGTCCGGCATAGCCCTGTAACAAGGTACCTCCAGTAGAAGGAAACGGCATTCTATTTCTGAGGGTCCGAACGCTCAAGGTAATGGGGTATTAGGCCCCAAATAAGTTAATCTGAATGGTATTGGGGAGCTAAAGCCCTATCATTTGGATCCTTGGACCCTTAGGGTATATACCCAAAATAGACAACCCTGAACCCAAACACAGTTTAGTTTAGTCCTGTTGACGTGTTATCTGCCCTTAACCGTAACACGGTCTGGGGGTTTGTGTTTTAGGGTCCTGTTGACGCCGTCTCTGCAAGAAGGTAGGACACAGCACTCTACTCTAAAGCCTACCTGGACCCCAAAAGTATGTAAAACAATGGCCTTTATGGCTATTATTGGGGGTTTTGGGCCATTATTTTACATACTTTAATAGGGGTTTAGGTAGACCCTAAACCCCAACAAGGTTTAGGGGTTCAGGGTTTGGGGTCCTGTTGATGCCTTCTCCGCAAGAAGGTAGAAGGAGACGGCATCCTGTCCGACCATGGGCTCAGACATGGCCCTCACCTGGATGTAGGGTCAAGAGGGTTTAGGCTTTAGGATTTTGCCACACGGTTTTAGGGTTTAGGGTTTAGGGTTTAGGGGTTTAGGGTTTAGGGTTTAGGGTTTCGAGGATGTAAAGGCAGAGGTTAATTATGGTTTAGGGATTTTATCGGGTTTAGGGTTTAGAGGATGTAAGGGTTTAGGTTAGGGTTTTGGGTCTATGTAGGATTTAGGGTCAAGGTCAGGGTTTGGGGTTTAAAGGATTTAAGGGTCTAGGTTAGGTCTGAAGGTTCATATAGGGTTAAAGGTTTACGTTCTGGTTTAGGGTATAGAAACAGGATTTAGGCGAGGGTTTAGGGTTTTTTTAATGGGGTTTGTGGTGGGTAGCGTTTGAGGGTTGAAGGGCTTAAGCGGTTTTAATGGTTCAAGGGTCCAGGGTTTAGTGTTCAGGGAGCTGATTTTCAGTTGATTTTTTGGGATGAAAGTGGTTCTTTGGACATCTTGGGCAGTTTGTGAGATACGTTTGCCGAGGCTTCCCTTGTGTCCGGGGACCACATTGCAAAACCCCAGAACTGAGACACAAATGGCCCAGTCACGACGTCCGGAAGCCGTCTTAGTACCTCTGCGTTGGGAATGCAGATCTTCTCATGCTGTGTGTTGTACTGCTCTGCCACCATGTCGGAAAACTGGAACTCCTCGCACTAAACCCCAATCCCTGAATCAACAACCCTATGGCAAGTCCAAAACACGAAGCCAAGCCTATTCGTGGGTCGACTTTCCATCAAACAAGCCGGCATTTAGGGGTGAGGTCACCAAACGCGAAACACTACACCCTGAACCCATACCCGTAAACCCTAAACTCTACACCCTAAAACCTTAACCGCGAACCCTAAACTGAAAACTACTCTCCTGCCCACACTCTTCCGGCGTATCTTCGAAGCCGATTGAAAATGTCTTCAATCGTGCTTCGCACACCTGGTTCAGGGCTCAGGGTTTAGGGTTTCAGGCCCAGGTTGTGGGGTTTAGGGTTTTAGGGATCCTAAGGTTCTCCCAGCCTGGAACCCCAAACGGAGATGGCCCCTTTCGGGGACAGTGGTGTCCCATGTTAGTTTGGGGGAGCCCAAACCAGTAAATTCCAAACCCGAAATCCACTCAGAACCCAAGACAAATCCTCAAACCCCGCAGTGCACAGGTCCAAAACAAGATGTCCTTAACCCTGAGCCATAAAGTCTGGCCGCGGCACAGAGTTTGGGGCTTATCTAAACCTTATAAACCCTAAATTCTAAACCATACATCCTAAACCCTAAATTCAAAACTTAGGGGGTTGAAGCACCCCAGCCTCTGACAGAAGCGCCACGATGAGTGACGAGTCCAGTCCTCAGGGTGTTCGAGAGCCAGACAGGCACAATATCTAAGGGCTACAACCTCCAAATGGCCCAATCAGGCTTACTAGGGTTCAGGATTGAAGGTTTTTATAGGTTCAGGATTTAAGGTTTTTATAGGTTTAGTAAGGTTTATACAGGGCTAATATTTACAGACTTTAGGGCCAAATGTAGGTATTGCTTGTATATAGTTGGATCCATAGGGTTGGGCTTACAACCTCTTCTTACTGCACGACAAGATCTGCTCACCGCATGCTACACCCGAAATACCCCAAGAACCAAACCTGAGAATACACAGGAGTAAATCATAAGGTTTGAGGGTTAAGGGTTTATGGTCCCCCCCTCAACCCCAAGTCCCTAAAACCTTAAACCCCAGGGTAAAACCCCAAACCAAGCATCCACCAGACAGAAGCACGCCCACAGACACGTCGGAGGCTGTCAGCTGCTGCCGGATCGCCTCCGTGCAGACGGCTCGCATCCTCTCAACCCATTCCTCCTCGCCTGCATTGGGGGTTAGTAGGGAATGAAGGACAGGCAAAGAAATGGAACATGTTTTTTGGAGATTTTGTAGGCGCTACTGGTATCTGCAAAAGGGTTCAGGAATTTGGGTTGAAGGTTGCGGGGGAAGAGGGTGCATGAATATGTTGAGGTACAGCGGTAGACTCGTACCCCATGTTTAACCTTTGTTGGGTTCAGGTGAACATGTAAGTCTACAGAAAGATAGTCCCCCTTAAGTAGATAGACTACGGCTTTGGGTACAGTATAATAAGATCCCCATGTCCCCATATTTATTCTATCTACTTAAGGGGGACCCTAAACCCTAAACCCTAACCCCATATTACAAACTAGGGGGGTAATCAGCAACAGAGGTTGAGGATTTAGAGTTCATGCAGGGCTCAGGGTTCAGGCTCAAGGTCTGGGGTAAATCCCGCACGGCCTGAACTTGTCTCTGTTTTTCCCATGACTTTGCAGAATCATTAGGGCCCAAGGGGCTCAAGTACGCCAATATTAGGGCTTTAGGTCCCACAAAAACCCTTCAGATTACAGTCTCTGTCACCTAAAAGCCTCTATTTGGCTACTTGAACCCTTAGGGACTGAGAACTTCTCAACATTATCCTGTAGACTCCTTTAGAGGGAGCCCACTCTTGCCGTGTAGTGTGGTTGGGGCTTGGGTCTGGAAGAGAATCAAAGATAGCCTGACATGAGGAGGTCTAGCAAGAAGTATAGAAGACTAGGGACCAACATAGCCCATTGTAGGTAATATTTACAGACCATAGGGCCCCATGTAGGTATCGTTTGTATACTTGGATCCCTTGGGGAATGAATGCGAAAAGAATGTACATGAACTGTAGCAGGAATCACAATAAAGTCTCAGAACAGACTCTCGAGGATGAAGATGGATAAGCACCACCCCCTCACCCAGAACGCAGGATGAACAGCAACATCTCCCCATAAGTGTTCTATACCTTGGGCCCTACCTGAACCCCAGAAGTATGTAGAATAATAGCCTTTTGGGCTGTTTTTAAGGGTATGGGGCTATTATTTCACCTACTTTTGGGGTCCAGGTAAACACAAACCATGAGCCCTGAGAAGCCGCCATGTATGGCTTTCTTTACGTACGGGCTTCGAGTCGGCTGCAGTTGAGACAAGCCCTAAGGGTCCAAGGACCCAAATAATGGGTTTTAGGGCCCAAATACCATTAATATTATAGTATTTGGGCCCTAAAATCCTATTATTTGGGTCCTTGAACCCGTAAGGACACACAACACAGAACTTGAAACTGATCGGGAAATGGTTTTGGGTCCTAAACACCAAGCATCCAGTGTAAACAGGGCATCAAAACACATCAAAGAAACTGAAATCCCACGTAGGTAGAACCGGAACATTCTGAAACCACATATGTGTGTCGCCACCGCCCCTATGCTTCACTAACCTTAGAAGGACTATCGGCTGCACGGCCCAGTCACTCAGACTTCCCACGGAAGGAGGGTGCAGCGTCCAGTATGACTGCACATCCAGCTGACCATCTGCAGCTACCACCTGCTCGTTAGGATAACATTATTATGTATTATTTTGTATTCGGCTTATAGAAGTTACACAGGGTCTGGGGTTATGGGTTTAAGGTTTTCGCTTTTGAGATTTGGGTTTGGGGTCTAGTCTAGTCCTTACGGCTTGGGGCGTGTGATGCCTGAGTCTGATACATCGATCACGGGACTGTAAGGGGAAGTTTCTGGGACGCAGCGGACGGATTGGATGAAGGAAAGTTTAACGAAAAGTTGTATTTATCTGGGGCTGGAGTTTGGGTTCAAGGCCCAGGGGAATTTTGCCAATGACAGTTCCCTTTCTTTGATGCATGCGGGGATCCACACTCCAAGGCATGTCAAACCGAGGTGCGGGTGCCGCTCACCCTAAGCGTCCAAGGACCCAAATAATAGGGTTTTAGGGTCCCAATACTATACTATTAATGGTATTTGGGCCCGAAAACCCTATTATTTGAGTCCTTGGACCCTTAGGGTCAATAATTGAGGTTTAGGGTCTAGGGTGTACTCCTACTGTCTGGGTCTCCTGTCCTCATGAAGTGGTGCATAGGTCTGTGGGAGCGTAGATAATTGGATTAGGGTACCAAGGATGACGGTTGAAGGAATACAAGCACAAGGAGTAACACTACTGACCTCCAGCCCCGAACTCTACATCCAGATTCCCTGAACCCTGCAAAACCGGAATGACGGCACTACTCACCCTAGCTAAGCTAACTAATGTTGCGAGGAGCTAGGCTAAAGAAAGCCAGCTCATTGTATGCTTCTACATTACCTCTGAGGATCTACGCCTATAAGCCATGACTATGCCTGCGCTGGAAATCCTAGCAATTGAGGTACTTAGAGCCACGCGGGATTTTTTAGTATGCACCGTGACACCTTCACCGGACTATGCATTTAGATCTGTAACGTAGCCCCAAGGATCCAAATAGCCCAATGTAGACAATATTTGCAGACTTTAGGGCCCAATGTAGCCCTAGGGATCCATGTATGTAAATAATCCCTACATTGGGCCCCAAAGTCTGTAAATATTACCTACATTGGGTCATCTGGATCCCTAGGGTAGGTAATGCTTGTATACTTGAATCCCCAGGGTAGCTTTGTGCCGGCTGGCCACTAAACAGGAGCCCGGCTCGAGCTTCTTGACGCCCTTCCTGCGCTGCGCGCCATTCCACTTCCGGCTGCGTTTAGGGCTCGGATTATTAATAAAGCTTAGGGTGGAGGGTCCCACTATGGGCTATTAGAACTTAAGGGTACCTTAATCTACCCTTCATAGGGTCCTAATAGGGGATTTTACGGTCTAATAGCCCATAGTGGTCAGGGGTTGAAGGGCGCGAAGCTTAGGATTTAGGATTCGGCTTAAGCTGCGGGCAGTTTGCGGGTAGATGAGGGGTGGGTCCCATGTCGAGAGATAACCCAGACTCCTGATTAATCAGCCCCTGAAATTAATAGGGATTATAATGGGGATCCTACTATTAAGGGCAGTCCAAGTGTGCAAGCGCGGAGGTGAGGTTTTGGGCAAGCCAACGGCAACAATAACCTGAACCCCAAACCCCAAAACTCACGAAAACCCTGAACCCTAAACCTCAATCCCTAAACCCTAACCCTTAAACCCTGACCCCTAAACACCCCTGAACCCTAAACCCTGAACCCTAAACCTCAATCCCTAAACCCTAAACCCTTAAATCCTAACCCCTAAATCCTGAACCCTAAACCCCTAAATAACTCCATTCTATTTTCCATTATCCCAATATAACCCCCAAATAAACCATATAATCCCTATATAACCCTTACATAACCCCTATAATCCCTGTAGTTTCCATTTTCTTTTCCATTATCCCAAAAGGAACATCAAAAAGCTGTTCTATCAGGAAGCCAGGCTCAGGATTGTCCGAGGGGCTGGGATGACACCATGCAGAGTGAGCCTTACTGGTCGATTTGCAGTTTAGGGTTTAGGGTTTACGGGTTTAGGGGTTTAGGGTACAGGGGTTGAGGGTTTAGGGGTTTTACGGTTTATGGGTTGAGGTTTTAAGGTTTAGGATTTGATGTTTAAGGTCTAGAGTTCAGGGTTGCAGTTTTACAGGGGTACCTTTTAAGTCCCACCAAAGGGGCTTTTAGGGATGTATAGGACCCTAAACCCTAAACCCTAAACCCTAAACCCTAAACCGGGACCCTCGAGTTGCTAAGGCTTTCAATTAGGCAAAATACTTGTAAAAGGCTACAATAGAACTAGGAAGTGGCTAATGTAGACCCATGATGAATGAACCCCTTCCTTTTAAGGGCCTTAATATGTTGATGCCTATTATAATTCCTACTAAGGGGAAGGGGTTTATTAATCAGGGGTCTGGGTTATTGGTAAGTGAAGAATTACATTCCCAACAACAGGGCCCCTCAAAGTATGTCCCGGAATATACGGCTAGGTGTTTAGGGCTTAGGGCTTAGGCTAGAGCTTGGGGTTTAGGGTTTAGGGCTTAGGTTTCGGAGTTGGGGATCTAGGGTTTCAGGATTAGATTTTGCTCGTTTAGAATGTCATGTTGCTGGAGGATTATCTATGAAATGTAGGGGGGTTTAGGGACCTATATGGATATGGGGATCCGTAGGGGGGTATGCAGGGCATATACCCTTGTAATGGAGAATCAAACGGACAAATCTAGATGATATTGCAGCCCCCTGAATAACCAACAATAGTATTTCGAGGTCTGCATGAGGCAAGCGATTCTAAACTCTTGTACGAAATTTCGGGGGGGGCACAGTACAGTTAGTTAACCTGATTTGGATTCTTCAGCGCCTACACTGGGCCCAAAGAGGATCTACTCCCTGAAACCTCAGCTCAACCCTAAACCCTAAACCCTAAAAGTATGTAAAATAATAGCCTAAACCCATAATGATGGCCATAAAGGCCATTATTTTACATACTCTTGGGGTCCAGGTAGCTGGTGATGAAGTCCAATTGGGTCAATGGATGTGTCGATGCCGCCACAGGATAACAGCGCCTGCAGCTCCAACACGCTTCAGCTCCGCCAAACTGGGTTGCGGTTGGGGAATTTACATCAAGTTGGCATGGCCATAATATGGGTATAAATGGCTATAAAACGAAAGGAACCCTTATTGTAGTAACTAACTTTCCGACCCAACAAAGTTTCAGAGCAAGGTTGATAGTTCAGGGCGCAAGGGTTTGGGGTTCAGAGCTCTGGTGCAAGGATTACCCTTTGCGCCCTCTTCAGTGGCCTGTGGACCTCCCTCCCCGCCCCACACACATACTATATAACACGAAGTGCAAAGAGAAGCCCTGCAAGGACGACATCGCGGTGAAAAAGCGACCCCTAGTACAAGGGGCTCCATTTTAGGCGGAGAACACACTCCCACCTGCGCAGCCCTGAGCTCTTAACTGTCATCTGAACCCTAAAGGGTCCACATATACAGCTATTAGGGAATTGGGACCCATAATTCCCTCTACAGTAGGGTATTTTGGGGCCTAATTCCCTAATTCTTGTATATGTGGACCCTTTTGGAACCCAAACTCCTATGGTGTTTAGGGATAAGATCCCAAAAGGTGCCTCTCTTTTCGTTTAGGGGTGAGCGTTCAGGCTTTGGACTTAAACCCAAACTGAACCCTTAGACCTACCCTGTAAACCCCAAACACCTAAAGCCCTAAACTCAAATCCTTGCAACCCTTTACATCCTCTGTACAACCCCAAATATACCTTTGAAAGGATCCCAACCCAAACCCTCCTACGTGGTTCTTTTTCGGGTAGTATATGATAATCCCTTACCATAACGCCATAACAGCCGCAGAACAGAACTACATAGGAGCTCTTGGGTAAACCCTCAACACCCAAAACCCTAAACCCCTTTGAAAGATTCCCTAAGCCCTAAACCCCTAAACCCCTAAACTCCTAAACCCTAAACCCAAGCCTTCAAACCCTAAACCCCTTTGAAAGAATCCCTAAGCCCTCAACCCCCAAGCCTGCGTGTTCGATGCAAAGCGAAAGCCCTCGGCCACGGGAGCGTAGTAGAGTGGCTTCACCTGTGTGGCTGTAGCTTTAGGGTTCAGGGTTTGGGGTTTAGGGGTTTAGGGTTTAGGTTTTGGGGCTTAGGGGTTTAGGGTTTAGGGAATAGGTTTTGGGGCTTGGGGTTTAGGGTTTAGGCTGCTATGGTGAAGTAGGGACTCCTTTGAAAGGGATGGGTTTGGGTTGTAGGGCTTTAAGGTAAGACAGGGGCTCCATCGGATGGAATATCAGAATGTTATAGAGCCTAGGTAGGGGGTTTAAAACCTGAAGGTTTAGGCTTTTTTTTGGGGCTGAGGGCTGGTGGTTAACGGAAGCTTTAGGGTTTATCAGATTTGGACCCTGCCCTCCATCTACAGTCAAGACCTCTAAATTAAGGTTTAGGGGTTAGGATTTAGGGTTTAGGGCCATTAACCTCAATATTTCAGCTAGAGACGCGCAACTGGGTTGCTGTAAACAAAGCATCAGGCAGGTTACCATCAGAAGGCCGCTTGAGAAACTCACGACACGTTCTCGTCGTCGTAATGTGATTGAAGCTGTCGATTTGCCCTGGAAGCCTTCCCACCCTCAGACAAAAAATATTGGGGGGGTCTACAACCCTAAGGGTCCAAGGACCCCATAATAGGGCTTTCGGTCCCAAATACCATTCAGATAACGGTATTTGGGCCCTCATACCCCATTATTTGAATCCTCGGACCCTTATATAGTCCCCATATATCCCTATATATCCCCCTACAGCCCGTTTAAAGGGGCCCTATCATTTGACTCCTTGGACCCTTGGGGCAACTGAATGGCTTACAGCTTAGGGGTGTCAGCACGCCACACGTACGTAAGTTCCTTAAAGAACCAGGTCACACCCAAGTATTGTAGTGCCTTAACAGCAACTCTCTAACCCTAAGCCTGCCACCACAACAATTCTAAACTTTGAACCCTTAACATAATTCTTAGCTTCTTTTTCCTCTTCCATCGCCTACTAACCAGCAAGCCGGGAACCCTTTAAACCCTAAACCCTGAAACCTAAACCGTAAACCGCCGTGTCGCCCCAAAACGGTCTCTAGCCAGAAGCAGCTCGCCCCGGCCCTGGCCATTCACGGAGTGGGACTTGGGATTTTAGGGTTGAGGGTTGCTTAACTTATTGGGGGTTTATATATCCCCTTAATAATCCTAGGGTTTAGGGTTTAGGTCTATCTAAACTCCTAGCTTCCCCCTTAATTATCCCTATAATACTCCCCTAAACATTCCTCTATACAGCCCCCCTTTAAGGAGTTTAGACTATAGGTCGTTTAGGTCGTTTTAAGCGACCCCTAAACCCTAAACCCTAAACCCCAAACCCCAAACCCTAAACCCTAAACCCCAAACCCTAAACCCTAAACCCGGAGGAAGTATAGAAATCATTATATATACTCATTACTTAAGGTGCCACCTAAAGGCTCCGGGGACTATGGGTTTAGGGTTTAGGGCT
>CAJNIZ010043278.1:8601-57396 GCA_905231905.1 Symbiodinium pilosum
CAGCGGCACGTAATTGGGGAGCGGCCGTGGAGCGAGCAGCGACACGAGGAAGAGGCTTGGCTGCAAGCTGCGGGGCGGGAAAGCTGCAAGTAGGGGCAGTTAGCTAAACTGAGGACACGCGCACTGTGGCAAGTACCGGGATGGGCCGGTAGCCATGGAAAGGGGAAGCTGCGGGACGTGCAGCGAGGGAAAACCAAGAATATCAGCAGGAGGCCGACAAAAAAGCCTGGTCCAAGAGAGAAGCACGACCGACTATGTGGTGTTCAGCTCCGAAGGCGGAAACCCTGCAGGAGCAGAGGACAAATGTTGGGGGAAAGTCCGTAGCAAAATGGGAAGGAAGGAAGGACAACGAGGGCACTGTCACCCTGCAGCGGAGGGGAAGAGAGGGGGCGCTGGGGGTGCTCGTCGGGCTAGCGGAGCCCTTAGTGCCGCACCAGGGTCCCCCAGCGCAGGGGTAACCCCCCCTCCCCCAAGAGAAATCGCAGCAGGCCCTGGTGCTACTACTTACTACTTAATACTTACCACTTACCACTCACTACTTACTACTTACTACTTACCACTTACCACTCACTACTTACTACTTACTACTTACCACTCACACCTTACCACTTACCACTTGCCACTTGCCACTTGCCACTTGCCACTTACTACTTACTACTTACTACTTACTACTGGAATAGGGCTGTCCGACATGCAGGTTTGGCTGTCCGAGATGCAAAGAGACTGTTCGAGATGCAATTTTTCGCATCTCGGGCCGCCACCCCTGCATGTCGGCCCGCCACATTTCACCGGTTCGGCCGTCCTCCTAATTATTCCCAGACACTCCACGCGAGAGCGCGATTTTCGGCCAGAATGCAAGGACGCTCCACGCGAGAGCGCGATTTCCGGACAGAATGCGAGGACGCTCCACGCGAGAGCCCGATTTTCCGCGAGAATGCGAGGACGCTACACGCAAGAGCACGACCCTGTACGTCGGGCCACCTGTTTCACCGGTCGGGATACTATTTTACTATTTTTCAAACTCAACCGAGCGCGCGATTTCGAGACAAAATGCCCGGACGCTCCGCGCGAGAACGCGATTTTCAGAGAGAATGCGAGGACGCTCCACGCGAGAGTGCAATTTTGAGCATAACACAAAAGTTTTTGCATCGCGAGCCGCTAGCCCTGTACGTCGGACCGCCCTTTACACCGGTCGGACTATTTTACTCTTGTACTATTGTTCGCATCTCGGGCCGCCAACCCAAAACATCCGCCGCACGCCGGGCCTCCTCTTTTTTGCATCTCGGGCCGCCAATTCTGCATGTCGGCTCTCGTTTGTTGCATGTCGGACCAACGTCTCCCCTTCCTACTTCATACTTCCTACGTACTACTTACTACTTACTACCTACTACTTACTACTTAATACTTACCACTTACCACTTACCACTTACCACTTACTACTTACTACTGTCTACTTTCTACTTACTACTTACTACTAACTACTAACTACTAACTACTCACTACTTACTACGTACTACGTACTACGACTATGACGACTGTCAACAGGGGAACGTCGCGTAGCTGACGGTAGGTTTTCCCCACGTCAAATTGATTTTACAATGGTTTCGGCATCATTTTGACATTTCTGGGGGGGTTCGGTTTTCCTGAAAAACTGCACAACGTTGCTACCTTCGCGTTTTTGGTGGTGTGGGTGGGAGGGTGGGGAGGAGGGGGGGTGGGCTTGGGAGGGGTTATTACGTTCGTGAGGACAATAAGCACAACAGGCTCCAAAAACAAATCTCACAAACTTAGAAAAACCTGTGAGAAAGCTTGTCCGAATCTTAGCCAGGGGGATGACCAGGTTCCTGAGGTCGTGAAGACACTAAGTACAGCCAGCTCCGAAAACAAACCTCTGAAACATTCAAACTTTCAAAAACCCTAAACCTGAAGCTCTAAACCTAAACCCTAAGCCCTAAACCAAATAGACTCTAATTCCTAAACCCTAAACCCTAAACCTAAGCCCTAAGCCCTAAACCCTAAGCCCTAAACCCTAAGCCCTAACTGATTACTATAATTAGGGGATTACTACGCTCGTGACGTTCGTGACGACCGTGAGCACAATAAACTCCGAAAACCAACCTCTTCAACACAAGTAGTTCCCAACCCCCCCCAACTCATGCCCTGTCCCTTCTAAAAGTGCTTGTGAGCACAATATTTTTGCACCTGAAATGCATAATAATGCTCCGTCGCTGGCGCGAGGTGCGCCTCCTACTACTACTACTACTGCTACTACTGCTACTACTACTACTACTACTAGTAGCCACTACTACTACTACTACTACTACTACTAGTACCACCCAGCGCATTGGAAACTGATCCCTCTGATGCTGTGAAAATACATGTTTCGCCACAGCGGCAACGTCTTTTTGCTCGCATGTCAAGTGGACCTATTCCGGGTCCCTCCTTCGCAACCGCTTGGGTTTTTGAGGCCAAATAATTGTGCGCCCGTTGCAGGCTTCAGCGTTGTGGATGGTTCCGAACCTAGCTTCAGGAACATGTTTTCGGCAAGCCGAGAAATGCTGACTCTCGCAGTATTTTAGGTACTTTTTACTGCTGCTACCGTGAGCGAAATGGCAGTTACAAGTGGAATTTACTGTGATTTCTATGGGGAGGTACAATCGCAGCAGTCCAAATAGTATGCAATTTTCAAGAAACAGTAACAAATAGTTTTGCGTTGCAACACAAATTGTGCGGCCGTAACATCTTTTTCAGGAGCAGCTTCAGGCTCGCAGCTTCTTCAGGTACCGACCTGCGGATTTGAACAGCACGCTTCTGCTGGTGTAGAAAGACCTCCACTGGAAGCTCCGCAGGTGCTCTGGTAACTGTATGCTCTTGGACCCCGAACCTTATTGTGGTTTGGGCATGGGTGCTCTGGTAACTGTATGCTCTTGGAACATGAACGTTATTATGGTTTGGGCATGGGTGCACTAGGAAGGGTGGGCAATGCGGAAGCGCTTCAGCGTTCCAGAAAGATAAGAGAGCAGAATCCAGCAGCTCGACAGCATGAATTGAGTGACTTAATGCGGAAGCAGAAAACCCTCCAAATGGGGGTGCGGTTAAGAAGGCGTTGGCTACAACGACGACGACGACGACGACGACGACGACGACAACGACGACGACAACAACGACGACTACTACTACGACGACGACGTACTTTCTCGAGGTACATGTTTCAGCTGCGTGTTCTACTATTAATTCAGGGCACGCCCCTTTGTCCAAGGGTGTGAGGAGTTCTGAATTTGAGTTTGAGTCGCCCCATTGATCCAGGGCACGCGCCATTCGTCCAAGGGTGTGATAGGTTCTGATTTAAATACTGGGTCACCCCATTAGTCCTGGGGGAGCGCCATTAGTCCAACGGTCTGAGGAGTTTTGGTAATTCTGACTCGTCCCGCTAGTCCAGGGTTTAAGTAGCAATCTTTTGTGCCCGTACTTCAGCGCAAGCTGTTCTCGGCAGCAAACAACCCCAAGCCAACTCAGATACTTAGCACCATGTCCTTCAACCCAGCACATCCAGGCAGGGCATGTGCAACACAGAGCTAAAAGCCTGACTGCATACTTTGGGGCGTTGCGCCAACCATTGCAAAAAGCAATACTCTACACCCATGTTCTGAGCACACGGACCCCAACGACGAATCAAAAATCCTGATAGAGGATTCATAGGAGGCCTGGGGTACTACAAGCTTACAATTTTCCACAACGTGCTGCGTAAGCCCCACATGTGTTTGCCCGGCAAAATCAAACCCCGAAAACCTGAATCCCCCTACTTATGTACACTGAGACTTGTATGGAGTTTGTGTGCCGATTGGGGAAAGATAAGGAACAAGCAAGGCCTGCAAATCTGGCCGCCATCCTGGAGATTCTTTTCTGAGGCTCAGCTAGTAGGGTTGAAGATTTCGGAGCACGAATTTGCCCTCTTTTACGAAACGGGATTCTCGATGTCAGGACCCCGAAGAACAAAGACGCTGATTTGACAAGTTCACACTTCATGCAGGCTAGCCTGTTTCTTGCTGGTTTGCTGGGTTACCAAGGGCAGCTCTACTTTTCATATCCCTACCCCAGGCTCTTTGAAGGCTCATACGGGGCAAGAGTGCGGATGTAGGTCTGTTGATGACCAGTCGCAGATAAGCCTTAATAAACAGTAATGTGGATCTGCACGCAAGAGAGAGAAATCCCCTTAAAAACACACTCCCTCCCCTGCATAAAAATCTCCGTCAGTCAGGGAGCCAAGCCTGAAAAATTGAGCCTTCCCGAAAACATGTCCATCGAAAGGAGCGGTCACTCATGGGAGAAGGATTGGCATTTCCGGTGGGCTGAACAACAACACTCAGGAACGCCAATGAACCAAAACAAGTCAACATTATTGGCTTCTTCCTCATTCCCCGCATGCATGAAAGGGAGAGGTGAGGACCGAACCATGGCCAGGACATCGTAGAGCCGACCACCCAGGCAAAGATCCAGCACCATAAAGACCTGCAAAAAGCAGGCGCAGCTACCAGTAATTCTTGGAAAATGGATTAAGGGTCAAAGTTCGACGGCGCATCCCTTGCGACATTGTAACCCTCCCTCTAAGTTCTCCACCTTCTGTTGCGGCTAGCATTCTGCAAGTCCAACTTGCACGGGTCGTCACTCAGGCTCAAACTCCCACCACTCACACAGCAGAAATCCCGTGTGCACCAACTTCGCTTACACAAAAGAGTAAGGCTTGGAGCTCAAGCTTGTATTTCCGGACCTCTAGATTTAAAGATTGAAGAACGTATCCCTGGATGCGGATTGAGAAGATTTCGTGATACCCCTCAACCCTGTAAAGTGAAGCTTCAGGCCTCAGAAATCACTAGCCAAAGATCTGAACTGTGAATCGCCGACCCCTTCAAATTTCAACACCAGCATCTGTGGATTCCAACATCTTGACAAACGATATCCTTAGCAAAAGCTGCAATGGCTGAAGCTATCTCAATCATCCTAGTGCTAGCAACTCGCTATAAGACAGGTTGTTGCCCACGCCGCAATCACAGGAAATGTCGACAGAGCACATTGAAGAAGAATGCTCCCAAAACAGAGACACGAGCATATACTGATGAATGATCAATTCAGCCCGTTGTCGACCTGCGTTTCGGTCTCAAAGGTTTCAAAGAGCCGGCAGACGTTGGGATGCCTGACCATGGTTGCTCCGACGAAAAATCCCATTCGCAAGATTTGGCTTAGGAAGAACCAGGATTTGCAGTTACAGGCTTGGTTGGGGTTGGGGTTGGGGCTGTGAGTTTCCTTGAGGTGCCATTTGGGCCGCAGTGGATTGAAACCAAACCTGTGGTGTACCTGCACGGAAGATGATTCAGCTCTCCAATTGAAGTGGCTTTGCATTTTCGGCTCTCCGTCTCGAATCCAAGAATCAAGATGGGGTTCACAAGCGCGGGCCCCGAAGACCCTCATCACGTTTTCCAATCGTACCGGTGATCAAGCCAGCAAACACAGAACATCACACCAATGGATGCCCAAAATTCAAACCCGGCCACACATACTAATAACGCCAACATCTTCAGGAATCACGGCCCCAAAGACAGCTCTGTCTTCTAAAACTCATCAGAAACATTAATCTGGCCTCAGCTTTCGCATGAGCTCAATCTCGTCCCACATCCCGCCCTGACAGCTTTTCCAGAAGCAGTAGAGCTCCGGGAATTTGGACTTGAGCTGAGGCACCGTTTAAGAAACACGAAACGCGTCGAAATGCGTTGGGCAAAACCCTTAAAGGATTCGTCAGGCTGTCCAAAAAAGTGATGCTGCCAGCAGATTGACGAGGAAGCCCATTCATGGCCTCATCTGACTTCGCTTCGATCTTGATCGCCACTGATGCACTGGACCTTGGACACAGAAGTTTAGGTCTGAGAACGTCGCTTCAGCTGTGTGGCTTGGAGGAGAACATCAAGGGGCTTGTGCAAGCACAGAAGGGTCAAGCTAATTTCTCGACTGAACCATGGTAAGTGGAGGTGCTCCTGGCCTGAACGCCAGATGGACCTAGTATCTTCCAGTTCTGTGGACTGCTAACGCAATCTTTCTGAGCCCAGGGCTCCAAATGCCAGCCTGCCCAGACGGTGCTGGTGTCCTGCCCCCACACTTTGAGATTTCGATAGATGCTAGTGTTCCCAGGCGTGCTCCACTGCGGAATTCAAAGGGGCCTTGGAGAATTGTTTGAAGGTATTTGATGAAGAGCAATAACTTCAGCATGGATTTTACCAAGCCCATCTCCAGCCACCGGACAATCTTGGCTTTGGGCTCGAGTTGTGATGATCTAGGCATTGGAATTGGCATTGGAATGCGAACAAGCTGGCTCAACACCAGAGCCATGGCTGCTTCAAAATTGAACTCTTCGAGGGGAGGCAGCATCAGACCAGCACGCGTCTGCTAGCTGGGCGGTCCCCGTCGCCCAGGTGTTCCTGCCAGGAAAAAAAAGAGCAGTCCTGCATGACACTCACGTACTTTGTCAGAGACTCGCAGCAGCATGCAATACCTTTCTCTTAGAAGTTTGCAGAGACCGGTTGAGGGCACAGCCCCTTATGATCATGGGAAAAAATCCAGATCCGATCAAAAGACATACAAACGAAGCCCGGCGCACCAGGATCTCGTAGACCTGGGTCGGGAGTCGGGAGGGTCTTTCAGAAAGCTGTGGAACCTTAAAGACTGTAACCTCCCAGGATCTTGTATGATTCTCCTCTCCTAAATCCTGAAAGACATACATTCCCTAAAGAGCCCCTTTGAAGGCCTTCTTTCACTCGACCTTGCGGGGTCATATCGCCTCACTAAAGCATTTCGAGCTGGGAAGGAAGCACCCAACCACTGCTTGCTGCTGGGCAGTCAAATGCCAAAGTCCACATTTAGAAGCAACATGTCTACCTCATCATGTTTGCAAAACACGTGAGACCTGCCGGCTCCAAACCCAGCACCACGTCTCAACCCGAAGCCCCGCATCCTAAGCAAGGCGAGCTCAGGCAACTGCTCCGATTGGATGGCTTCTGGTGTGCCTGTGATAGACAGCTTTGAACTGAACTGAAAGATGTCACTTGTGCACATGCGGTTACTGCTTATCGTACGCAATGCGCCTGCATAGCTCGCCAGGTGACCACGTGCTGGAAATGGCTCCTTGGAATGGGTTTAGAGCATTGCGTGTGCGTGCTGAGGCACGCTTGTGGGTCCCCAGCGCGCTCGAAACTATAGCCTCTTTACAGACCAAGTGGAGAGAAAGGCTCCAGGCCTTCTATGATATGAGCTACAGTCAAAGTTTTTCTGTAATTAGTCGAAATGGGTCCTTGTAAGGGAAAATTCTGCGGACTATACGAACCTACCAAAGGGCCCCCTATGTCCACCCAAATTGTCCCCTTGGCAACGCCAATGTTGATAGTAGCTCAAATGCAAAAAATTGTCAAGGTTATATCGGTCTCAGGGCTTTGGATCTGCCATGTACTTACTCCTGAACCTAAACCCCGAACATCATCTCACGCCTCAAGCCCGAGCCTCTGAAGGGGACATGAAACGCAAGGAAACCTGCCGTGCTCTTGATGATGAGCTTATCTTAAGCTTCAGTGTTGCTGCATGTCGGTCGTGATCTCATTGCAGCGTGCATTGACACCGCAGAGAACATGAGACATAAGCCTACCCCAAACTGCGAGTGGCTCGCCTTCAAAAACCTCAACACTCACTGAGTCAGGCGCTGAAGGCGGACCGACTTTGGCTGGGAGAAGAGGACATGTCCTGCCCGATCGAGTTTCAAGGTCCAGTGAGTTGGGGTTTAGGGTTGTACCCGCTGCGGTCGACGAATGCGTTAGGTGCACTCAACATGGTGGAGCTTGGGAATGTGAGCTCGAGCTTGTCTGCTGGTAGTCTACACTTGCTTGAGACTTGCTGGGACCAAAGTCACGCAGCAGAGGACAGGAAAATGCAACACACAGATTGGATTGAAAACCAGCGCACTGAGGTGCTTCCGCAAGGGCTTGGAGTTTCTTTGCCAGTCTGGGTTTGCAAAAGGCTCAGACAGAATAACCATGAGGATAATCAAAGAGGACTTCGAAAGAAGCCTCCAACTGGGGGTGCTTCCAGTCTACGGGCTTGCTTTCATGATGGAAAAGACTCGACACTGTTCTTGAGGGCTTTGCGCTTCAATTGGAGTTTGATGAAGGGCCCCTGCAAGGAAAAGCTCCACAACTCCCAGGATCCCATCCTACCCATCTTACAGGCATCTGAAGATGGTCTCAGCAAAGCATCTTACGAAGATTGGGTCAAGTCCAGACTGCTGCTTTGGACAGTGCCACAACGCAGCAATTAGATCCCAAAGCTTTCCGACTAAAAACTCCACTCAATCCCTGCAGAGCCTCCTCAGGCATGTCAACCTGGAGGCATGCGCACACATGCGAACTGGGGGGTTTGCCAGTTGCAGGGCCAGGGGCGGCGCAAGGCAGAGGCCGGCAAAGAGTGTGCCAGGGGTTTGACTGAAGGGTTTAGGAGGGCTTTGCTTTGTTGATGGTTTGGGGCAAGTTGAGGTTTAGGAGAGATTGCTACGC
This sequence comes from Symbiodinium pilosum, assembly GCA_905231905.1. NCBI lineage: Eukaryota > Dinophyceae > Suessiales > Symbiodiniaceae > Symbiodinium > Symbiodinium pilosum. The sequence goes on from CAJNIZ010043278.1 coordinate 17,187, forward strand.
AGATCTATTTTTGAAACTCCTCTTGACATGCTCAAACAGACACTGTCCAACACTTCTCTTCCCACAGGTCAAGCTTATTTCGAGCCTACTGTATCGGGCCCAATGAGTGGAATTGCAGGCTGGTAATGTTGATCCTGGGTTGATGATACTACGGTTCGCACTGCACCCGATGCAACACCCATGAGCCCTGCAGCTCAAGCACTAACTAACGCTACTAACGTGGGCAGCACCCTGAATCTCTGGCCTGAAATTTCGACGTGAAATTCCAAAGGGGCATGTGAACCGAACAGTGCGGCCAACAAGACAACCACTGCAACAGGTCAAGCCATCAAGGTACACAAATGTACACACTTAACACTGACAACCATGATCACATAGAATCGCCTAGAGAGATCTCAGACCAGAAACAACAGCAGCCAGCACGATGGAACCCGGCAGAACAGATACTTTCACATACTTCTCCACGGAAAACTCACACTCTAACCCCCAGACTCCGAAGCAAAGCTCAAAATAAGAATCCTAAAAATCCAAACACTTGCCTAGGCTGTATATGAGGGCACTATGGGATCACATATTCTGAGAAACTCTACACCCTAAATCCACTGAAGGTGCCATAATATGAGCGATCAACTCCTTCAAATGCTTCAACAGCAAGACAACATCATCTCGGAGAACATGCTGTGCAAGTTTGTGATAGAACCATGAAACATATTCCTGGCCTGAGGATCATCTGGGGCCTGACAAGATGTGAAGTGCTGCACAGAACTGCAACTGCTCTGGGACCACTCCCGTTCTGCGTGTCCAAAAAGACATGCGACCAGTTTGTCAGCAGATGTTTGCTGCTGCGGGCTCGTTTTTTGGATCCCTTGCAGGGTCTGTGCGGCTGGGGAAGCTCATTACATAAATCCTTCAGTGAGCGAACGCATTAGAGAGCACAGGCAAGCTGTCAATGCTTGGATAATGTTCAGATCCTGGATCGCTCGTTCATGTCCTCACTCCACCCGGATGACTGGAGCAGATCTTTCTAAAACGGACTACGCCCCTTTCGACGCATGTGCAATACCAAATTCATCAGCCCTCAACCTGAACACACGATGGAACTCAAGCTCCGAATCAGAACGAGACCACTGAAGAGGTGCCCGCAAAACTCTCCCACACCTGCAATGCGGCGGAAAGAAGCTCCTGCAGCGGAGCCAGGGATTTGGATGCGTAAGGCTTTGGCTTGGAGATTTGAGGTTCAAGGAGCCGGCATAGTTGTGAATAAGAACGGGGTTGCTCTCAGGCTTTAGAGCGCAAGGGTTTGTTCCCAGGGCTGCAGGGCGTTGCAGTTCAGAGTGTTAGTTGGTCAAATACAGCAGAGACATGTTTTTTTTCTCGTCTTTCAAGTTTTACAGATGTCTTGAAGAAAAAGGGAGGAGCGAAGCATCCAAGGGCCAGGAATTCGCCATTGGGATGTCGATGGTTGTGGGGGGAGCTGAGCTTGAGGGTTCACCATGTGAAGCACATGGGGTGTTAAAGTTAAGCACCTTGATTCACCAAATTTGCAAGACCACTTTCAACAAAACCTAGGACTGAGCCAAGATTTCATAATGCTTCAAAAGGAGATGACCAGATTTGTCCTGATCAACATATTCAAGCTTAATTCGACTGAGCCCGGGCTTCTTGGAGTCCTGCTAGATGAGGCCACTCGCACTACTGCACAACCGTCTCATGTCACAATTACCCCAACAACGATCTTTGCCATGCTGACTGGGCAAATAAGACTTGCGAGCAAAAAAGTTGCAATGATCGGAAAAGGTCTAGATTCTTCAGACTAGAGACGCCTGTAGGACCGAATCTTTCTGTCGGCATGCCAGTTCAGAACAATCCCGGAGGACGAAATGTCAATCAGCACAAGTTACATCACATGAGTAGCGCCCGGGGAGCAATTACCCTGGAACGAATTGTGTTTCCCTGAGATGTCTGCTTTTCACAAACAATGTGCAATCTCGGTGGGGTTGAGTAACTCACGGCAACAGGCACCACCCCTAATGCAGAGACATTCGCCAACGCCTCGATCTTCTCGAGGCGCTCAGCCAGCATCGTCCCTAGATTCTGTGTGCTGCTTCTGTGTTCTGTGTGTCTATCTATGGCATTGGTTTGCTTTTCTTACAGAAAGTCCTGGAAAGTCTCGATATTCTATCTTGGTTCTTCTTGAAGGTGGGGCTCAAGGGCGCAGGCTTACGTGAAAGGTCACTGGCCATAGCTTGGCAACTTCGAGAATTGGATTTGAAGTTTATGACTTTCTAGTCTACAGCTTAAGACAAGGCTTCCCTCTTCATGAGAATGCTCTCTGTGTGGAGTTGTTTTGCGAGTATTATTATTCTACGCCTTTGGGTTTTTGTTGAAATTTGGAGAGTGTCGGCGTTGGTGAGGATTAAGGGTCCGCGGCCACTTGCCCCACTTGACCCACTTGCCCCACTCGCCCCACTTGACCCACTTGCCCCGCTTGCCCCACTTGCCGCACTCGCCCCACTTGGCCCACTTGTCCCCTCATAATGTGGCCCCCTCAACTCCAGACAAGCCACTTGAGGGCCCCAAGACGAACCCCTGCCCCACTTGGCCCACTCGCCCAACTGGGGCAAGTGGGGCATGTAAGTGCATCAAGTGGGCCAAGTGGGACGGACGCCTTTAGTGTTGCCCCCCCTGCGGTCGCAATGGAAATTCATCTTTGCGCCTGAACGCTGCTCCGAATCTGAGTAAGCTTCACGCGAGAGCACGACGTTCAAGCCGTTCAAGCAGAATATGAGGACACGAAGAGCGTCATGTTAAGCCAAATTGCGACGACGTCCCAAGCGCGATCGCGCTGTGGAGCCAAATGTGAGGACGTTCTTTGCAGGAGCAGGAGTTGGATTCAAAATGTGAAGGTGCTTCACATCAGAGCGCCATCTGGAATTAGTCTGTAAATATTTCATGAGCAGGATTCGGAGCCAACATCGACGCAGTCGCCACCCATCTGCAAAATCCATGGACGAAAACGAGAACTTAAAGTTCTTCTCACACTGTTGTGCTATTATGCCTTGTGTTGCTTCACCCTGGGAACATGTAGCTTCTGGCACAATTTGAATGGGATTCCTTACGCGTTGCGTTTGCTTAAAGAAAAAAAAGTGAGACGAGGGCGAGGACTGGGGGGATCAGGGCAGGGGGGCTGCAAAAATTGACGAAACTGAGAACATCTGTTTCCATTGTGGTTGAAAGATTTGGTACACATTCCAACTGTTGTACGCAACTATAAACACAACACAACTTAAGATTGGGCTGTGTCGGCAAGAGAATGATCTCAAACTCATTCCAGTATAAGTACAATGATACGAAGGTGGGAAGAAAAGTAACCGTAAAGTAAGAAGAGAAAGATGACAGGCAAAACGGCACCAATAATGCAAACTTATGTAATATCATAAAAGATGATGACAATAATGCAACATCATGATAAACTGTGACATTTATGAAACTGTGACAACTGTTGTGAATTGAGGGGAAATCATGCAAATACCGGAACTGATGAAATATCAGCAAAACTTCATGAAAAATAAGGGAAGATCACGAAACATGATGCTAAATGTTGAAAATCTTCAAAATCCACGAAAAAATGTGGAAAAACAATGAGGTATCATGACTGGTGTTTGCGCAGATGTGTTTTGTCAAGCCGTAGCGGGGGGATCTGGGGGGCACAGCCCCACCCCCATTGGCAAAACTTGGACGAAGAATAGAAAACGTGTTTCCTTCTGATGTTTTCTACATGGCAACTATACAAAGCACCAAGAAAGATCACGAGAGCGGAATCACAAGGTTATAAACCTTAGCATCTGACTCCTGTACCTTTCGGAAATAAATTGAAATAGATGACACCTGATCACAAATCATGAAAATCACAAAATATGTCAAAATTCGAAGGAAAATCATGAAAATGATTGCACCTGAAACTACATTTTAAAACAACAATATAGAGAAAAAGGAAAGTTGGTGGTACAGTGACCCATGTCGACAGTGAATCATGCTCAAACATGACGACAAATGATAGAAAATTATGAAGTGTGATGAAACTTGATGAAATCTGATGACACGTGGTAAACATGACGAACATGAAAACGTATGATCATATGATGACAAACGATGAACGGTGAAAAATGTGCTGAAAATCATGCAAATGGTTGAGAATGATGGACAATGATTTGCTGCAAAGAAGCATGATCAAAAAATCACATACTTGCGCGCAGGGGGGGACGAAAGCTTCGAAGCGGGAGGCAGGAGTAGGCTCTGGGCAGGCGCGCAGCAAGCACATGAGGGTCAATTCTTTTTTGGTCAAGCACGTCAGCCATAGCAATGATTCTTGGAGTTGGGCAGCAAGGTAGAGTAACCTGCAACACCCTGCAAGCATGAAACTGGGTGCGCAACCCGCTGCAGGCTAACCCGAACCAGACCAGCTGCAATTGAACATGCCAAATTCTGCCAGAATACGCCATGGCTGCCATAGCTCAGCCCAAAACATGCCACGCAGCTGCCCTCGGGCTGGCATCAGCAGTTCCAACAGACCCTCCTCAATGGCCGGCCGCGAGGTGTGGCCCCTAAAATGCATGACCACATTTGGGCTTCCCTCTCACCCACACCCTTAGGACAGATCAGCGTAGCTGGGTTCACGGCGAAAAATGTCTCAGAGGAAGATGTCGTGATAATGCAAACGGATGGCATGTCTGAAATGAGGAAAACACACGTGGAATGACCAAAAATGACGCAATATGATGGAAATGATGAAACATCATGAAACGAAATGCGATCAAACATGATAAAGTATGATGAAACTGATGACGACAGTTGTAAATGATGAAACTTTCTCGAAAACATCAAAACATGGTGAAAATCATTTGTGGTGAGGAGAAATGGTGAGAGATGATGATCAGGAAGATGATGAACAATGATGAATAACTGCGGACATGTTGGAATATGATGCAACATGCCGAAGCATGATGAAACGAAATATGATGCAGCATGGCGAACTATGAAGAAAATTACTAAAAACAACCACGTGATGAAACCTGATGACGTATGGTAACATGATAAACATTAAACCATCTGATGACACATAATGAACAGGATCAAAACCGATGAGAAAAATGTATTGAAAAAATGATGGCATCTGATGAGCAAGCAACTATGAAAACCAATGGAAAACTATGTAACCCGACAACGAAGCGTGATGAAAAAACAATTGGGGGGAACAACGATGACAAACTTCAGGAAAGGTGATGACGATGATGAAATATGATGAAACATGCCAAAAAATCATGGAATATGATGAATAGTGACGACATTCCTTCCTTCCTTGCTTTTGTGGGGAAACGCGAATCAAGGATGCTCCAGGTAGGACACTAATAATTTCAAGCCAGAAAGCCGGGAGGTCAGAAAGACACGAAGCCAAGGAGCCGCAAAGCTAGAAAGCCGCGAGGCCGGGTGACAGCCCCCAGACAAACTAGAAATACTGACAACACGCACAGACGTAGAACAATGACATCCTCAAAAACAAGCCCTTCATTCTTCCTTGTCAGAGGGCGTCCTGTCCAAACTGTTCTTGGACGGCTCTTTCCCTATAACTCGTACTCAAAGCAGACGCCCTGGCCCATGCGTGATGGGTTCATTTTAAAATTTTAAACCCTACCTACAGCAAGGTACAAGCACCACTGCAGTCGAAAATCGCTGTTAGGAGATCATTTTGTCAACAGTTTTGCTCGAAAAATCTGTGTTTTTGACCGCGTTGGTGATGCTGAAAACCACAAAGCCAAGCACCAGGACTCTTCAAGCATCAAGTGCACATTCATAGCTCCAAGATTTCAGATCTAAAGCACAAGTCTCAAACTTGGGCATTTTTGTGCCAGACATCCTGACGCAAAAGTCTGGGAACCCCTCGGAAAACTCCCATGACCTAAACCACTGGGAGTCGGTCCCTGCATTAAACATGAAGCCCTGCAAGTAACACATGTGGGCCTGAGAAGCCCCACGAAGCCAGGTAGACAAGGAGAAGTCCAAGGCACCCAAACCCCAAAAAAGCACCGAAACCAAATTAAAGTACCTTAAAAAAACTCCTTCGGGGTTTCATCCCCCAGCATTGTTGGACATCGTCATCTGCGATTTGGGCATCATGATTTGGGCTAAGACTCAACCCCTATATCTCATCATCCCTCATCTGTCGAAGCCATCAAGACAAGGTGCTCTAGTGCCGTGCCTACCAATTACATGGCGCACAGAACCAATGAAGAGTACCCAAGGAATTCCTGCAGGAGGTCATGAGCCTGCGCTCGTTTCTTGCATTTGGCTGCTCATATCCCGTGCCCAGCTGTGGTTTCCACCACCGCGTCGATATCTCCTTTTGCAAAGGCTTCCTGCAAAATCCACCTTCGAAATCCTTTGAAGGTGGCTTTGACATCCAGGGTCTGAGGTTCCGGAATATCCTTCAAACCTTGAGCTGCAAAAAGCAAATCCGTCAACTAGACATCTTCCTGGAAAGTGCAGCTCACTCAGCCCAGGGCCTACGAAGCGGCCTTTGCGGTTGGAGACGCTGGTCCTAGGTTTTCACCACTTCGCTATGCCAGTGAACACTTTAGCTTTGAGAGCATATAGAGTGTGTGTAGCTGGAGCAAGCACTTCACATCAGGCTGAGGGCTTTTTTCCAGGGTGAGCCCAAATTGACAAAGACTGAACACAAGCTTTGGTCCGTGTTCCCTGAGAAACCCATATACTGGAAACCCATGTACTGGCTCCCCTATCTCCCCTTCACGCAAAAGACCAAGGAACAACAGATTCCAGACTGCTTCTCCTCACCCTGAAATGTGCAAATTTCATACGCACCGTCGCATCTCCAATGGAAGCTTATCATGGGACAGCAGTAAAACTTTGAACTCCAAGCGGTTCATCCAAGAATCAAAAGCTGTGCTCCAGGTTTGATCCAGCCTTTGAAGTTGCCTCAGCTGATCAAAACCTACATCGGGGTCTAGCGGGAGGTTGCAAGTGCCCGAGCACGGTCAACAGGAGAGGAGACTTGGTTCTGAAGGTTCCGATCTGAGCAGTATTCCTACGCAAACTTGCAAAATCCTGAAGAAGCGATTTTGAAAGCCACACGCCGTACAACTCTGCTGACGCGGAATCCCTCAACCTCATGACCCAACTCCAAAATATGTAAAGCCTGAAACCACTCAAATCCAGCTTTCGAATCCTGACATTAGGTTGGACTGGCGCAATGCCTGAAAATTGCCAGCAACATGTGGTTCTGCTAACTGGTCCTTCTCGAAGCCTTTGGCAATCAGTGTCTATACAAAACACCCACGTGAAGCGTGCGCATGCTAAGGGTCCTGATTACAATCTCAGTGAACCTCGAAGTGAAAGCTGCAGAGATTCTTGCTAGCAAACGATGACATTCAACAAAACAAACGCCCCTTCAAGAATCTTACATCCCTCACAGTCAAGTCCCGTGGCCTCGTTACAGCTCAACCGCAAGACCAGAAAGCCGGAAACCCTTTCGAATCTGGACTTGATGCCAGGCAGAAGCTCCGGGCCAAACCATTGCTCAGCCGCAACCAAGTCGAGAATCCCCAAACATCCCAAACCAACTTTCATCTCTTTTCTGTCAGTCCTGTGAACCAACCAACTGGAAATTCGAATCGCAAACCACAGTAAAACTGGCTAAACGCTTCTGCCCACACTGCCGGTGCAGAGCTCCGCACTCTCACCTTCATAAGGTTCCGTCACGTTTGCACCGAACTCTACAAGCATGCCTGCAAGACAGAAAAGATGCCAGTTTGCCTGTTGGAAGTATTTGCTTTCGAATCAGGGCTCGGACCTCAGAGATCTACATTGTTGTCTCAAGCTCTGAGGTTTGACATGTAATAGTGCGGAGGGTCTCCATGGTGCAAAGCTTTGGAAAGTATTCAGCACCCAGGCTGTGTTGGGGTGCGTATAAGGTTCGGGACTATGGATTTTAATTCAAAACTCTTTACCTGACCTACAGAACCACCCTGTTTGGGATCCCTCCTCATGTTACTACTGGTGGGGAGTTACGAAACCTAGTCAGGCTCCTTGATTGGGGATGTGGGGCCTTTTTTGGTAACGCGCTTCGCAAAATGCAACCATCATGCATGCACCCTCTGACATCCTCTGACGTAGACTAGGCCAACTGCATAACGAGCTTTCCAAACGCCACGCCCCTAACATGCCCAACCACCCCGGCCAACACTCCGAACTCATCACTCCTGACGCAACTGGTACGGAATGACTCTGGGCAGTTCAGCTCGCACCTACTAGCTCTGCGTTGTTTTCGCCCACTGCTACCACCAGCGCCCGGGGCAAGAACCCCTTACCTGGCAGGGGAATCCGTCTGCTGGTTGAAGGCCCTCAAAATGCGTGGGCTTGAGGGTCAGGCGCCGAAAATCTTCGTAGCTTGCTGTTGCAAATACTGAATACTGTACCCTTCGCGCACACTAGAACGAGACTTCTGTATTTCAGGGTGCGATGTGCCTCTACATTTCAGCTTACCTGCCCCGTCCCTGAGCTGGTCTGCCGAAACGAGAATCAAAATAACAGGACCCCAACATCACACGGTCTTTCTAGTCTCACACTTTGTGTGCGGCCTAGGGCTTAGGCATGCGATCTACATCTGCACCCAGCACCCAACACTGCACGCAAAGAGATACGATGCTCCCAGAGCTGAATGGTCCTTGCTGCCAGGGCACTGTCGGGCTCCAGGGGAGCCTTGCAGGCACTGCATGTTTAAAAGATGGCACCAGGTTGAGATTCGGGGCAACACTTAGAACAAGTTCTTGTGTTTTGGGGCTTGGGGTAAGGCCTTTTGGAGCGTCGGTGTGACAGGGCCGGGCCTGAGGGAGGGACACAAGTCATGGGACATGTTGAAGAGCTGGTAGCTGCTCGCTTGGCTTCCGCAAAAAGATGTTCTGCTGATTTCAGCCCTGACCCTGGTCTTCACAATTGCCTGAACGAGCTCAACGCTGGGAAGAAGCCCTAGAGGTTGGCCGGGCAGCTGCCAGAAACAGTGCAAGCAAAATTGACTACGCTAAATGAAACGACCCCCAGGTGACAGGTGCCAAGCTGCAGCTTGCAGATCTAGATCAAGGATCTCTGTGGCACTTGGGCGCACCTCCAACCATGTGGCAAGGTCCATTTGCTTCCTGGGCGCGACAATCACATGACCGCAGCTTCCAAACGATTAGGCGCTACGGTCCAGAGCGCGCGTGTCTTCAAAGGATCTCAAGGGAATCTGATGGAATCTACAGCTTCAACACACTTGATGCGGAGCTGGAGCACCCAAGGGCCCTTTCTAATATTCTTGGCCTCGCTCGGGTACCGTTCTCGATGAGTTGATCAAATGTCCTTGCCCCAGTAAACTTTGAAAGCCCTATGTGTGCATGTAAACACTCTCATGGTGAGCCTTCACCGGTGATCTTGTTACAACAGGACAATTTGTGGCAGGTTGTGTCAATGGGAACCGTGACCGTCAGCGGCCAAAGCAGTGAAAACCTTCTTTCCTCCTCAACATACTCAAAGCGCGAAGAGCCACCCCGGCTTGTCGGACAAGACGTTGCTTGTATTGGTCCAATCATATCAGCAGCCTCTAAGCATCTACAATTGTCACAAATTCAGTGACTCCAAGGCTCATCATGCCTAACTAGAGTTCGTCAATCTCTTCATCCCCTGAAACCAACGAGAGACCAATCTCCGCGTACTTTGTTTCTCTAATTCTCGGCCCTGATCACGGCCAATTGATGGTACCGTGCTATCAGCCAATCGATCGTACCGAATCCGGGGGCCAAACAAGATCTCGCGCACTTCTGCGAGGTTTACCTTCGGGCGGGCGACCCAACTATAGATCAATGCCACGGTGTTCTTTTGAAAGTGAGGTTGGTACGATGAGCTCATGTTGGATATTTAACATAAACAGGCTCTTGGGGCTCGCCAGGCTCCAGCTGCAGCATGACACAAGCATCAGCAGGTCAGTTAGCTAAGGGTCAGGATGCAGCAGTCTAACGGCATACTGGCTGTCATGCGTCTGAATTTCTGTGTGAGTTTGAGGAAACTGCAACTGCCAGAATACCATACCCTGAAGACTGAACTCTAGGGAGCAATCCAAGCTACAACATTACAACCAAAGCCCTCGGCTGCTTAGCTGCTTAACTCATGACACATGTCCTACCTCCAATCCGTGAAGCCCAAAGCATTGGCCCAAATCATTGCACGTTCACTTCTCAAACGAAGACACTCCCGCCCGGCTTTTATCCACGGAACTTGTCACACCAAAATCCTGACAAGAAGCCTCTGCTTTGAGACTCGCATCCGATTTTGCTGGTTTCCCGACTTCAGGATCTCAGACTGAGACGCTGGAGTTTTAGCAAGAAGCGTCCGAAGGCAGCAAGCACATCTTGCTACAACACACGCAACAACAAAAGTCATAAAACCATGTCCATGAATGAGACCCAGCCTTCCGCTTTGTCATCGCCTCCTTGAGAGGGTGCACTGCAGGGACTGAGCAAGCCGCCCCACCTCCTGCATGGCACTGCATGGGATTGATGCTCATCGGGTTCTCATGCAGAGACAATTGAAACTGGTAGGCCTATGTAGTTGACGTTTTGGTAGTTCTAGACCTCCGACTACATCGATGCCGCTGGACTTTGCCGATTCCTACAGGCCGGCTTCGAGTAGTGACTGCTCGTTTGTTGAAATGGCTACATGCGCACATGGTGAGTTTCACAAACCATTCAATCATCATTCTAGCTGAAGAGTCGGATTTCAGGGAAGGCTTAGCCGCCTAACCCAGAGCAATCCCACAATTTCACCCCCAGTAAGCCTTAGATGGCCCTTGCAGCATCTTCAATGTGAGCCATGTCCCTAGTTCAACGGAATCATCAACCGGCACGGACTTGTCCATTGACCAGCAGCGGCCTGGGATCGATGGATGAATGGATGGATGAATGGATGGATGGATGAATGGATGGATGGATTGGTCAGGCAGCATCCCTCCTGCTTTGGCAGCCCCTCCGAAATCGCCATTGGGCTCCGGTTGGAGTTCAGGTTCCCACCGCCCAAGGGATAGGTGTCCAGCAAGACCTTTCAGATATTATCTGCTGATGGCAAGGGCGTGTTATGGCGCGTCATCCCAGTCAAACCCCGGAACACCTCCACCTGGCCGTCGGAATCACCTTACCAAAACATGCCATCCTTCACATTCACCCTCACATGGGTCAAGGCCACTTGCACTCATAGCCGCACTGGCCAACACCCGTAGTGACCGCATCCCTTCAGTGTCAGCCAGGGAAGGACTGGCCCAAGAAGGAAATCTTGAGTGCCGAGCGGTTAGCACGGCCGACCTGAAGTACATATTTTGCCTAACGAATTGTACTCCCACAATTTGGGCAGCTTCCTGGCAGAATTGATCGGCGTCATCAACATCCACATCTTGATGCCAAAGCCCTGAAATGATATTGACAAAATCCAAGTGCTGAAGCCCCCAAACTATCCCGTTCTCAACAGCTCCTGGGCCCCTGTCGGCTGCTCTGGTGCTTTTGGCATCTCCTTCGCCGTCTCGACCTACCACAGCTGCGTCCGAAGCCGGATGGCTTCTTGCCGGCGAGGCTGCGGCTACAGGAAGGGGGCTTCTTGTTCAGACTCCTTCTCTCCCTCCCCCTCCCTCTCCCATATCCCGGCCATCCAATTTCACCCCAATACATGTAGCATGAGGTCAGCTTTGGTTAAAATGAAAACCCACAAGGTGGGACTGTTGCTAGATTGTATCTGCACTCTCTCTCGAACTGCTCTGCTTTGCTGCCCGCACGTTCTTTGGGCTAGGATTTGGGAAGTCACATAAATCGGAGGCTTTTGGCAAAATTGAAAGCTTTATGGGGCCTCGGGTTTGGGAGGGGTTTCGCCCATCCTAGATTGGCCTAGAAGAGTGGCAACATGCCAAGACAATGCAGCAATCACCTTTGCAGCACGAAGTATACTCACTGTAGTAGAAGATAAGGCCGAGTGGCTGTCCCTGCAACTCATTCAAGGTGAAAATCCAAGCCGGAAATCCAAGCTGATGGTAGGCATAATCGTCAAGTTGTTTGAACCACGTTTTCTGTGCATGAGCAATGAATTAGTTTCTTCAAAGCTATTTTGGGCTCTCCTCGACCAGAAAACCCAACAGTGCAAAAAAGCATTGCATTCTGGAAACAAGCCAAAAATGATGCTGGCTGTCGGAAGTACAGCACCACGGACCGCACCCTGTCACGGCATAGCTTGAGCCGCACATGCATGCGCAGTGAACCACATCCGCAGGGCCGGATCGGTGCCTGACCCCTGACTGAGTTGCAAAACGAACTCCGACCCCAAACCGAAAGCTCACGACCGTGAAAGCCCACATTGAACAGCTTGACATTAAAAGCAGCAGCTCTCAAACTCCAAAGCAACCCTGATCGCGGCTCTGCCTGACTTTGCGCCCCTCACTTGCTGTGAGTCCTGGTTCCGAGTTTGGTTTGGGTCACTTGAAGCTAGCTTGAAGCTGGGTGGGCGACGCCTTGATCCCATTAGCTTGGCACACAGATCGTTTCACGTATACTTCCTCTGACCACTGACCATCAGGTCAGCAAACCGCATGCTGCATCTGAATCTCTGCCTAGTCAGTTGGACTTTGGATTCCTCGGTTTCTCTGAAGCTCTTACGATCAGCCGTCAGCTAGCATGTCAACAAGCTTGGGTTCTGCTTGCAATTAAGCATTGAAATTTCACATTCCCTCACTAACACAACTTTTGTCATTTTTTGGCAGAAAGATTAGGTGCGTGGACCAACCCTACTCAGATGTTGTGAAACCGCACCGATCAAAATCGGCTAAGGGCAGCACACTCACAACCTCCACAGCACAGATGAAAAACGAGATAGAATAAGGAGAGCCAGTTGATAGCCGTGGTGCGCTTCTCCATTCAAGCCAATTGACACGAGTTTTGCCACTTGCCAATGAGGGCTCACAGCAAGTGCTGTCAGGCAGGGCTTACATTCTAGCATAGGCAAGCCTGGCAATTCCTGCAAACTGAATGTTGCAGTGAAAGGGAGTGTTGTGGTCACTCACGACACCACTGACTGTAGCAGCAGTCGTGATCATAGCTGTTGTTTTGGGAGGCACAGGCCACAGCAGGCTGTAACTGAGTTTCCAACTTGCGGACTTGACGGCCATGCTCCCTGACGGGCACAGGGTTCAAGAGGCAAAGAGTTCTAGGGTCGAAAGCTTTTGGTTGCAAAGTAGCTGGAACCCTCAGCGCAGAGCCAGTTGGCCAGCCTCCTCTTGCTCATCGAATGGCTCCTCCTGGAACGAATGTCCCACAATCAGACATGCACGCCAATAGCTTTGGTTCTGGGGATTCAGGGGATGTAGCTTCAGCGGTTGAGCAGCCGCTTACTGGCTTGAACCTCAAGATCCACGTCCGACCTCAGCCCCACCATGCAAGGGTTTCTTGTGATCGGAGTGATACCAGTAGATTGTTCACCTTCGGGTCGGAGGGTGTGCGGTAAACAGACTTGGTACTCCTGACTGTTACAATTGTGATACATCAGCAAAAAGTGGACACTGCAATATTGCAACAAGAAGTGACATGAAAACAGCAACAGCGCTCTAAGGAAGGCAGTCCTCCTGGGGCATTTGAATCACAAATGCGCTTTGTCGTCGGACCCGGGCATCGCTCATGTTGGAGAATCTGCCATGCATTCCAATAGAAAGTCGTCAAGCATTCGGCTGTCAGGGTTGGCCTGTTAAGGTGTCTGTCCTATTTGCATTGGATGGAGGGGGTTGGATGGCCTTTTGCTGAGGGGGGATCTGTTCTCTCGCAGCTTTTTCACTCGATGGTGGGTCATAGGCTGAAGGTGTAATTCGAGTTTTTCTTGAAGGCGAGGAGGCATTGGCCACTTCAAAAGTCTGCTTCCCTTGCTTGGCGTGATTTAATTGGCTGACAGACGCCTGGAGATTTTAATGAAGCCCCGCAACAACGAATCTCTTCCTACTATTGAATGATTTCCCTCTCTTGCATAGCAGCCAGAACGGTCTAAGGGAATAGTAAGGCCTTGAGCTGCAAGCTCGCAGCTCGTCATGCAACGGAGCTTCCAAATTCGAAGCCTTCTATCCCAGTCCATTTCTGAGTGATTCAAGCCTTGACCTAGAACAAACTGCAAGAACGCTCCAGCCAGTCAGAAAGTATCAAACATCTTTCGCATCCTTTCCCCGCAGACCTGTCCATAATAAACTGACCAAAATGGCACCCCCACTTTGAGAAACTCCAGACACTTCCAATGCCCCGGGAAGAGTGTGTTTGCGTGCGGTACAGCCACAGGGACCTTGCAAACACACAAGGGACAAGGAATTGAACCGAACTCCATCTTTGCCTGCGCAGTTGCGCGCTGCTGGTGATCCTAGGATGCGGCAATGTGAAGCCCAGAGCCGACCGTTTGGACGTGGGATGGTTCTTCTACTTGAAATCTTCCAGCTGGGACCCTGTAAGGATTCGTATGGCAGCATCCAACATGTGTTGGCCAGGGGCTAGCTTCAGTGTGCAAGGTGCCGCTTAGCTCCAGATGCCGCATGCTCAGCAACAAACGGAAAATGTTTGAGCTAAGAAACACCATGCCAAAAGCAACGGCAATAGCGAGAACACTCAGCATCCCAAAGTCATCCCAGAATGTCAGCAAAGCCAACAAGCGAAAATCATTCATGTCACCAACAAGAAAAGGCTTGCATAAAGAAAACATCACAATGAGACTTGAAGCCTTCAACTTGAATCCCTTGCTGACCAGGAGCTGATCTGGGCTAAAGTCATCCGCCTCGCTCCGGTCGACATCCTTGTCCAGAAGGGGGTCTCATGTTGATTGGAACCGATTTAATTTCATGAGCGGGGAAACCAGATCTTCGACTACTTTGCAGTCGAAAGCTCTTCTTGGCTCTATTGCCTAGAATCACACTCACTCTAAGCCCAACTTCTATCCTGAACTCACGAAAAAACTCCCTGATGTAGCTCGCAAAGCCCGAGACCGTCCCAAAGCCTGCAGCGCAGAGCACTGAGCAACCCTGAAAGACCTTTAACATGCCCCTTGACACACGTTTTTGCCACGTGCATGCCCGAAGCAGCGCAAGGCACGATTCGGGCCGAAGTTTCAAGCTGAAGGACGCCAAGCTCAAACTGACACTCATTTGGGATGTAAGGATGTTAGGTGCAAGGAACTCTGAACAGGGCCTAAAGTTAAAATCTGCATCACTGAAACCTGAAGTTCTGAAGCATCTCTCTGCCTCCTCCAGGGCAGCATCGAAGCAGGAAGTGCGGAGACTCTTCATCCTGGCAAACCCGTTTTCTGGGAGAGGAAATTGCTTCTTTGAATTCTGCCTATCCCGATTGGGACCTGCAGGCCTGACGAAAAGATACTCGATACTAGCTAGGGGCCATGTGGATTCGCTAAATACCCCCAAACACTTTGCTGGAAAGGGTTCCATAGATGGCCACGCTACCGCACGCCACCGTCAACAGAAATGAACACTGGAGCTGAACTAAAAACAATGAGCCTGACAAGCTTACTCTAGGCCACAAACATGCGAGAGGCTTGGAGCCAATCTTTCGCCAGTCTCGTGTTCATTTGAAAACTCCCAGGCATCCTCTGAACTCCTACGAGAAACAGAGGCAATTTCCTCGGTATTTCTGCACGCAAGAAGTAATTTGTCAGAACCTCTCACCCAGACACAGAAGGTCTGCTTCCAACTCAAAGATTTGGGGCTGCTACGCTACCAAACCTAGATATGCAGGTCCCGTACAGAAATCCTGCTTCATCCCTTCATAGCCGAGGAAGGACCTCAGAACAATGATTTCTGATTCATATGCCACAGACTCCGAGCCTTCATAGAATTCCTGTAGGACCCTTCAGAATTTTGGTAGAACCTTCTCGAACGAACTCTAAGGTCAAAGGATGCCAGCGGGCTGGTTGAAGGAGGCTCGGGAGCACAGCTCAATGACAGGCTTGCGGACATCATCTGCCTAGGATGCACAAACTGCTTCGAGCTTCAGGTGACGTCGGCGAACTGCATCTCAGGGTTTGAGGCAAAGGGGGCCTGAAACTAATTACCGGCGTGACTCACGATCGCACAGCAGGAGCACATGAGCACATGTCTGCTGAAGGAGCTCGCATGCGGAATGTGCCTCATTCAAGGTTGTTGCACATTTTAAGTATGCAATGGTTATGAGAGACGCTGCAAAGTCTTGGTGTTACCACTGGATCTTTATCCGTCGAAATCGGTGGCGCACGTATGGAATTCACATACGAGTAGAAAATGTGCTCCAAGCACAATTTGTTTTGCGTCGACGCAGTTGGCCTTCTTCGCAAGAGTTTCCAATGCCTTCCAAAAGCCTGCAGTTATTCTGGCGCCACTCAAAACGGTCAACTTCATCGAAGATCCGGGGATTCACCTCTCTGTCCGACATTGTAGAGTGCAAACTCTTGGGCAAAAAACGCCTCAGGTATCTCCAGCAAACGTCAAGGCGTGGGGTTCTTGGTTTTGCTCCCACCTCCTTTGGGCTTTTTTACGTGTGCAACAAATTGCACTTTTCAATCCACAGCAATGCTTGCACAATCAGCTCGAGCTGGAAGTTCTATCGTTGGCCACATGCCATTTGTAACGAGATTTGATGAAAATACATGTTACCAAGATGACCCTAGTGAAAATTCTTTCTAGGCACGCGCAATCTGCCAGCTCGAGCTGGGCAATTCCCAAGGTTTCGTCGTTGGCAAAGAATGTTGCGAATTACATGCCATTTGGTGACAAAATTTGCTGAGGTGGCCCTAATCGAACGTCTTTTTTCGTGGACGTGCGCAATCTGCCAGCGCGAGATGGGCAATTCCCAAAGTTCCATAGCTGGCAAAGAAAGCGGTACCAGGTTACCATGCCGCTAGCAGAAAGCAGCCTATTGACCAAACCTGCCAACCAGCAATTTGGTCTCGGCTCTGAGTGCTCTGTAAACTTTGTAGTGATGGAGAAATTGAAGTTCAGGGGTGTTTTCCGGGGATGTCCAGGGGTCTAGGGTCTTTGGATGGAGCAGTAAAGGTAGGAACCTCTCTGGATCATGGACCCTGTTGGACCTTCTATTGTTCGGACCTCTGGCTCTAAACCCAGAATGTTTAGGGTCACAAGCCAACTTCGTAACACCTTCTAGGCAGTGCAAGTGTGGCTTTATTTTTGGGTCAAGGAACCCTCATGCTGCCTTACCAGCCCTGCAGACGCCAAACCTTCCACCCCAAAGCCCAGCGACCCCAGACCTTCAACCTTTGAAATGATCAGACCATAACCTGGAACAACCGAATCAAAGCCAATCTTTTGCATCCAGTAGTGTAAAAACCCTGCCTTAGCCATTTTGGCATCCAACTTCTCCCAGAGAAGCAGCTGCTCGGCCTCGAAAGCGAAAGGGAACCGTGCCAACACCGAAAACGGATGAACAAGAATGGTAGAATGCAGTCAGAAGTGTGAGGCTCGAGGCTTTACGACACATGATTGCAGCATTTTGAGTTGTTTGGGCTCCGGGGCTCGGGGCTTCAGGTTGAAGACACCCACTTGAAGTTTGTGAATTTCAGCTCTTAAGTTGCTTCGCACTCTTACGAAACATACAGTTGTGCCCCGTATAAAAGCACATCCTGAAATCCCTGAGACATGGCCATCTGCGCAAGTCATTGTGCTACGTGGACGGTGCGTGGAGAGAATTAGGTCAGGCACCTGTAGCAGTAAAAAGTGCATGTTGTCGTTGGAATTGCCCAACGTCTAAATGGCTTTTGCTGCTCTACGGATTAGTTACGGCCGTTTGCGCTTCATGTTGGCACTCCGCGCTTCGGGCTGGGTACCTCACAGCCTATCCCCTCGGAACCTATCCGAAGTGAGGCTCAGCTCACATGAGCTCAGATAGCTAGAACAGCCACCACTTCAAGGACATGGTTCTGTTAAACAAAGAACACAAGAATGAAACTGCAAAAGGAACCCTTTTGTATGTGGACTCTGAGCAGAAGGAACCCTACCCGGGCCCACATTTCTACGGCGCTATAAGCCTGAAATTCGTGACCTTTAGAGGCTTGGGCACCCAAACGCTTACGATGACAAGAGTAGCAGCAGGGAGGAGGGCTCGTTGGGGTCAGGAGCTTGGTGCTCTAGACATGCTTCGCCGCAATGTGAAACACGAAGACTGGTGGCATCGAAGATTTAGTCTTATGTTACGTCTGTCTTGGCTCGTTTTCTCCTTAAACTTTAAACCCTCAACACCCACCCCATTCTCTCATGCCCTCAACCAACACCCTTTCCAGCGTCCAGCACCTGCGGAAAAGTCTGCAGTAAAATCTGGACACTATACATACATGTGTATATACATATATATACATATACATGTGTGTGTCCGCGTCTATTCTTTAAACAAATCCTTTTATGCGAGCTGCTGCCAACGAGGGCTCCCTCACGAGACCTTGGGCTGGCCAGGTTTTCCTATTGTCTGCAAAAAGCCAATGTCTGAAGGTTGACGCCGCCCGCACCCCCAGCGGGCAGACTGGGCATCATGCCCGGCTTCCGAAAGTTTCAGCACACGGAAGAAGGGTAGCAATGAATTTGATAAAATTGGGTGGGAAAATGAAGGTCAGGTCGCCGCCTTCAAAATAAAAAGACCCGGTGTGCATGTGTCCCACAAAAACACAGCAGCACATATTTTATAAGATTGCACGCCTGGCCCTGTTCTGTTGAAAGTTTGGGAATGTAAACGCAGGCCTTACCTGTGTACCTATCCAGTACTATCGAAAGTAAACATTTTGATGTCAGCAGGGGGAATCATGGGCGACCACGCGTATCCTGGCTACACAAAGCTGGCACGTAGGCACAGAGACCTCATTGGATAATGCAAACTTGACACATTGAGAGGATGACAGCAAACCCCCTCAAATAATGTGCAACAAATTTCTCAAGAAAGCTTGGAAGCGCGGTTAAGATCAGCAAAGAGAAAGTGCCGTGCTAGGCATGCGAACTGGCTGCGCCGACTTCAAAACAAACAACAGAAACCAGAAGGACAGGAAATTTGAAGCGGTGCAGATGTCATGGATGCAGCGTCATGAAATGTCTTTGTTGCTGCCGGTGCAAGAGTACGGCTGTCGTGTTGCGGGAAGTGTCTGCAAAACCACATGAGCTGTTGCATGTCCTGTGAGCATCCACACTCTGAGCCGCAAATGTCCAGACATTAAATCTCGTCCTGGCTGTTTGTGGCCTGTTTTTGACGCGCACAAGCCTGATTTAGGTCCGGACCTAGTGCACGAACTTCTTCTGGCCAAATCCCCAACAAACACCTTTCGTTGCCCACAAATATCGCCGTCGCGAATCATTCGGAGACCTCTTCGTGGCAACCTGATCGCCTGATGTGAGTGTTCCATGCTGCACCAAAGATAGCACGCAATGTAATTTTTCTCTGCCACATGACTGCATGGTTTCCGCATCTAGCTTGGACTGCGGCAACGTCAACATTTTGTGACATGTGTCTCCTGCTCTGCAGATATACGGGGAAGCCACCGCGGCCGGTTGATATTATGCTCTCAGGGTGAACGTTACACCCCTTCCACCGCTCCCACCCCGTCAGACTCACACAAAAACACAAACACAAATGTTCAAGGCGTGGATGTACGAATGTACTTCCAAACATTGCACGGCTGGAAGGCACGCAATCGCGCGGACTGCGCAGAAAAGGTTACGAAATGCTGGCTTCCAACGAATGTTTTTGTGCGGCGAAATGGCTGGCCTGAGGGCTCAACGACAAACCCAAACCGCTGCGCACTGAAACAAATCCCCGCATACTAAGCCATTGAGGCAGCCAAGAACACCTGGCGGTAGAGGAAGCTCAGGTAGTCCCGCAGGTGATCCGCCTGTATTCATATTCAGATGCATTTTACGGAGTGTCGCGCATGTCCTTGCGACATGCAAGAACCTAGGATATCATGCCTGGATGTCTATCGGAGTCTCCCCTACCTTGTGACCCAAAAACCCTACAAGCTACTGGTAAGCCCCGCATAAGACCTGAAAGTACGTCGTTCAATGTCTTTCGTTTCCGCGGTCCAATCTAGTCCGACCTCCACCCCAGTGCTTGCCATGGACCTGCGCGTTGAGAGCCTGGCATGACCGCGACAGGGGGAATTTTCTGGATATTCCAAGTTGCGCCTCCAAGCCTCAAGTGTTTTCATTCTTTGGCTAGAGCGTTGGAAGTTCAAAGTCTAGCCAAAATACGTGAAGAGCAAATTTGGTCAAGCATTCTAAACCCCAAGATCCAACCCAAGTGCAATATCTTCCCCCCTAGAATTCATCAGATGCCTCAAATCAAGGAAGATGATTCTTAATCTGGCAAAGTTACGCTTAGAGGAAGCACATCAATTAGCATGCCGTGAATCATGAATTGGGGGATCTGAGCTGGTTTGAGGGTCAGCCCTTCATGAGAAGAAAAATATCAAGATCTGGAGAGATTCTAACTGGAATTACGGATCTGTTGTAGGTTTTCTATTGCATTCAAATGGTTTTACGGGGGAATTTGTGCAACAAAGAATCGAAGGCAAATCGAATTCCCGAGGGACCGCCTTATTTGGCTCAGGAAACGAATGAAGCTATTGAAGCTCTGAGGCCAGGCTTCGCCTGCAGATCTGAAGCTAGTGATGCTAGCTAGTGGCTTCGGAGCTTCGATGCTGAAGCTCGTAATTTCTTGCGCTTTGATTACTTGAGCAGGTGTTGTGTAGAGGACGTGTCAAGCAAAAGGATGAACACACCGGGCGGACTTTTCAATTGCGGGGAGAAGGGGAGTCATTTATTATTAGGGGGAGAGATTGCCTGTAACGTTTCACAATCAGATTCAAAACTCAGAAGTTTGGTTTCAGATTTGACAACCTTCCAAGTCCTGTTGCTGGTCATGTCAGCTGCCCAGCGCAATTTTCTGCTTGAAGTGACATTGGCCCAAAGCCCGCAGCACGACAAACCCAACTTGTTGTGGGATGGGGTTTGATTGGACCTCAGTTTGTCAAGGTCCTCAGGGCCGAAAATCCTTACTTACTGATTCCAAGAGCCTAGAAAGCCTAAACCCCAACAACTGGGAACCCTCAACCTGGCAGTCGGCTGGCCTCTGGATGGAAATCATCCTGGACACCAAGCGAATTCATCTAAGGCTCTACTTCTACATACTTCTTTTATGACGTCCATCTGGTCCTGTTACTTCTAAGCCTAAAATGAGCAAGAAGCAAAAGCGGTGCCAATAAAAACTGTGGTTGCCGTAGTCATTGTACAAAGGGCATTGCACGTATAATTTCCAGTCTGTTGGCCGTCATACTCGTTAGCAGACCACGGCTGTGGAAGTTTCTCAACACAAGCCCTACGCAATTCCCTGTAGGGACCCCAATTAATCCCTTACCTCCTGACATGCTCGATCATATATCATAACACGACAGGGCTTGGAGCCCAGGTCCAGGATGTTGCCCTGGGGGAGCGACATTTTCAACAAATGCAGTGTGATCATATGGATGCATTCATCTAGGATGGCTTGTAAACTGAAGTGGGGAGCTCACTTCACTGCAATGGGTCTCACGCCGAAAGGCGAGTGCATTCAAGACGTTCTAAGCCTGTGCATCCGCAATCTTGCAGACTAGGTGCATCCCTACTTTCGTCGCACTGAAAAAGCACTCATCTGTCAAGCCTCGTCTATGGCAACCTGAAGTTACGACGCATTGTCCAGAATCCCAATGCAACTCAAGATCCTAGCCAAGTCCTAGCCCCGACCTCCCGCAAACATAGCCTCCAACTCCGAGAACTCTTTTTTGACTCCGTGCTGATACCAAACATCTACATCCACACTTGAAACTGGGCCTTGTGGACACTTTTTCCTCAAACTCTTACTGTGAGCGCAATCTCCTTCATTGTGGCTTGGCAGATACGGTGGAATGCTCAAGTGTTGATCGGAATCTACTTCTCCCCCATCGCCCGCCGCGCCTTGAGATGGTCCTGCGGAAGTCCTTGCTCCTAGGTGTCCACATCATGCACGCGGCGCTCGGGTTGTTCAGGGCTTTAGGACTTGGCTTTAGGACTTACACTCTGAAGCGTAACAATGGTTAAAGGAGCAGGAATGAAGCCCCGGCCACCCAATAACATCATGTAGCTGTAGCCATTCGAACCCCCAGACAGACAGACTCGCTTCGAAGAACCTGTTGATCCCAAAAACCTTTATCACCAAAACCCTTGCTGAATCCATGGCCCAAAACCCTCCCACTGGCAAGCCCAACTTTGAACCCAAGATGAAGGAAGCCCTGGAACTCTACAAAACCTGGCAATAAACGCCGTGATGCAGTATAAATCCTCTTATGTATATGTACATGGCGTCCGTGGTGGCGCTAGACGCTTCATATGTCAGTTTGGTGGTCACCCGAAGAAAACTGTGACTGCTGCCCCCGAATGCTCACAGGCTTGAAACTCTCCGACCCTCCAGCTGTTTGAGCCTCGAAGACCTATCAGTGAGTTTCCAGTCCTGCTTCGGGGCTCGTGGGGCTCATTCGGCTCCTGACCACAGCAAACGGAAGCCATGACAACTCTCTGTTGGTGGTCTCGGTTTCACAAGGCGTGTGTATTCAACATGGTTGTCGATGCGTCGGAGGTTGCATGTGTTGGGAAGTTAGGACTTTCAATGTTGTGGACTCCCAAGTCGGAGTGCACAACCCTCCCAGTACTGATGAGTCAGACCCCGACCGTCTCAAGCTGAAGCCCGAACATGCACTAGCACATACTAAACATGCAAAATGGTCAACCCAAACCCTTAAACAGCCCAGCGACCTTCATCAACCTTTTTGTGCACGCCAGCATTGTGCTCGGCACACAGCAGCCACGCAGAGCGCAACAACTCTCCTGCAACCCCAGATCGTAAACCCCTAACGAAGCCCTGCAAGCCTGAGCAAGACAGACCCTTTCTCTCTTGAAGCCTATGTGGCATTTAGAATATCTAGGGTCCGAACATGTTTGCATCCAGGCCTCATTATGCAGATTGCCTGTCTGTGCCAAAATACGTAGCGATACATGCCTGAAAGCATGCTTTGCGGATGTACGCATGGCAACCCCAGTACATCCCAGTACCAGACCAAGGCCATTTCAACCTCCCGCAAAGACCCGACCGGCCCTGTTGGCTGAAACAACGTTGAGACTAATAGGCAAAAATCCTTTTCAAATCTTCTTAGCAGATCCTGGAGGATCTGCACCCTCGTTCTACTGCTTTACAGTTCTAGCCCGCGACAACTTGCCAAGAGGCTTTAACCTCCCCAGCTTCTCGACCGAGAAACATGGTTGTAGCCCTTCTTTAAATAACAGCCAGCGCGAATCAGGACCTTCAAGACACCTCTCTTCCAACTGCTTGGGGCCTGAATCTCCACGCTTTTTGAGCTGAGTCGGGATCCAGTGTGGCCCGGACGCTCCTTGGACTCCTTGGGCCTGTGAGCAAGGAGGCGAAGGGCTTGGCTTTCGATGTTTTGGAGCCTCGCTCTCTCAGCAATTCTCAGGGTCCACGGTTTGCTACAGCTCGGGTTGTATTGCCAGCAGCAAGGATTAGTGATAGTCCTGCGGAGCAAAGGAAGCGAGTTTGGGCTTCTTCGGTGCAAATCGCAAATATTGAAGCCACTTTGGCACTTCACTTCATTCGCCCGAGTCTCACAGGTTTCGCCGGGGCTGAGCGCAGAGAATCTGCAGGTCTCGGGAAAAGCCTTGACATCGGACATTTCAAGTGTAACTTGACTTCAGTCGAATTCACAACAGCAGCAAGGCCATCTTTGCGGCCATGATTTCTCTGAACTGTGGTCCCTCTTGGGTGCTAAACATTGTCTCTTTCGCTCACTTCATCCTGACCCCAAACCCGTCACTCTTAAACACCTTAAACTTGAATCCAAACCTCTGGGCTCTTGCAAATGCGTCGCGAATCTCCAAGTCCAAGAATCACATGTAAACAGCAAATCAACCCCGTACAATTTCATGCCAGGTCCCCTTGATTCTTTTCATCACCCGAATCCTGATCCCGGCCCTCACTCTTGAAGACCTTCAAATCTTACTTCAAATGCACCCCACGACCCTGACCACAACGTCCCCATGCTTGAACCATCCATAGTTTCCAGATCCACACCAAGATCCTGGCTCGGCTGGCGGTGTAGGCCTGTTGCGGAATCTACTGCGTCAGCTCAGGGCACAAAGTCTGGGAGTCTGAAGACGGCAAGGATGTTAGAGGTGAGATTTCAAGCTCTTGGGCTTGGTACCTCACACTTATTACCGGAAGCCGCGCCCTTGTTTGGCTGCCGGGGTCTGGGCGGAAGCTGAAGGCTCCTCCTATTTACTCGTCCAAACACAATGGGCTTGGTGCCTCTCATAGCCGCCATCCCGGCAGCCCCCCGTTTTCATCGAAGTCTCATGCTACTGCACACCGCGACACCTGAACCGTTGGCGAAGCCGGAGTGCTGAATCCGTACTGAAAAGGCAAGGTGCCTAAGTCTCAGCTTAAACCCACAACCCCACATCTTAAGCTCGTCTCTGGAGCCCTTCATTAGCTCCAAAGCGCTCGTGCCTGAGGTCAAGCGGCAAGAAATCCTCGAGTGTGTCCCATTGCATGCTGGAATACTTAGTGTGAGCGCTTTTTCATGTTCTTGTACCGAAAAGACTTTGACAAGCTTGGGGTCACCACATCTTAAGGTTTACTTTTCATCCAGTGGCTGGCTGAAGCTTGGATTCGAATAGGCAAGCTTCCGTGACATACGACATTCGGCAACAACTCAGAATCGGATGTTTCTACCAGCTTGGCATCCGATCCCGTAAACTGCTTTCTCAAACACACACACACCTCTCAAGATGGAGAAGCCTCAAGCTGAAAAGGCACACCCTCCTGAACCCGACTACGTGTTGTGCGCCTGTGCTGACTCAAAAACTGATCTTTCTTTTGAAGTAAAAATGGGCTGGCGTTGCATTGTTGCCTACTAGACTTTTGAACCAAAACCGCCCAGAGCAGGACCGGCAGTCTGAGATGTCCTTGGAGCTTTCGGAAACGGTCCCATCAAGTCCTGAGGTTTGCGGGCTCAGTGTTGTGCTTGAGGACTTGGCCAGAAGAGTCCCTCTAGCAGAAGTTACCATGGGGGGCTGTTCGGGTTAGGGGTTCTGGGGATGCTGCGGAATCTTGCAGTTCACAGCTGCAGGTTTTGGTTTAAAGGTTGAAGACGAAGCAGCTTGACTTTTTTATCTAAAGCTACACCGGAGACGCCTCACACTGGAGATCGGTCCAAGGTTGTACGAAAAGGACTGAACCTGATCCAGAGATTCTTTTTTTCTTGTGAAGCACAAGACGCTAGGCACTGACGCGCTCTGTCAGGAATACCAAGGAATTCACGAAAACACAAGTTCAGGTCTAGCACCAGCTCTCACTGTTGAAGGCCTGGACTCTGGACAGCCAAAGTCCAACCTCTACAATCCTCCAATCAGAAACATGCCTGAAGCCTTATCCTGAAAATCCCCGCCTAAGCCCAAAACCATCATCTGAAGATATCTGAAGCCTGAAGTAAGTTGACCCTGAGCCCGGCGTCGGCCTTCTGAAGAGCCTTGCTGCTGCAACCTGGGCTTTCAATTCAACTATAGCTCCGAGTTCTCGTGCTCACAGAAGACAATCCTCGAACTGCAAGCAGGGAAAGCTATGAGGCGACGATTTTCTGGTTTGCAAGGTACAGGATTTCGTTTTCGTCGCCTGGAGGTTTTCTAGCCAAAAACCGTGATTCTCCAATCGCGCGACTCGTTGCTCAGACCCGGCACATACCTGCGTACACCTGCAAAGATTTCATAATGGTAGGCTTCCCCGTTGATGCATATCCATGTCATGGTTACATTGCACATCCCCTAGATGAACAGTCATGTGGATGACAAGATTCACAGAAATTGGCTCACAAACTGTTTAAAACAGCACGAACAAAAAAGAGCACACGCGGGATTTCTAAAAAGGAAGAATATGCTTCTGACACCAAGGCTGCGGCGGAGGCAAGTTCCTGGCAGCGAAGACAGTGGCGCCAAGTTTGCTAATGTTGGAGGCCGTTTGGGAATTGCATTGGCTGGGAAACTGCAGTTTGCTGTAAAGGACTGTAAATTGCCTGTCTCAACCCCAACCCCTCAACATGAGGCTGAAAATCCTTCAAATACAAAGGTAACAAATACTGTAGCAGTTGCAGGTTCACACAGCTTTGAGCAATGGGCTCGAAGCCTTGAAGCTTGAACACTTAAGCTCCGACTGCAGCCTGCAAGCAAGCCTCCAAGCCCCATGCCAACATCCTCCCAGCTGAGGGTTCAAGAGGAAAGGAAACAAAAGGGCACAAAGCCTTCAACCTTTTTTTTTAAAGCCCCTCAAGCCTGGGCTTGGGTGGCGTGATCCCGTCATCTTCGGCTTCGGCTCGATATCGCAAAACCATGGCCTCCTCTCAAGGGTACACACCGGCAGTGTGTTCACAGCCCTCTACGCAAAACAAACCGACATGACTGTTGGGATTGCTCAAGATGTTTGTGATTATGTTGGGCTTTGGCCTAAAGCTCCGAACGCAGATGCCGTGCAAACCTTATGAACATACGTTTCGCCACGCCTCAGATTGAATCTTTTGCTGGGATGCTCCAGGCGTTTATGAAGATCAGGTTCGTCCAACACAGCTGCGCGTTTTGGGATGCTGCAGCTGCATCCAACATCCTGGCGTAACTGCTTACGTTGTGCAGGCTATAACTTGCATGGGTCGCCATTCAGTGACAAACTACATGGAGAGATGAGACCCGTTGGCGCACTAAACGGACCTATCCACACCAACGGGTCAACAATTCCGGGCGCACAGCAGCCAAAAGCTTGACAAAACCCAAAACTTCACAAGCTACAAGGCAGGCAAGCACACGCGGAAGACCGGCATATGCGAAGAAACCTTCAAGGACGCTTGCCGGACTCTACGCATTCATGACCCCATCATGAACCCATTCATCCGCTTACCTGCATCTCAACTACGAATCAACATGCTGTCTTTGCAGGCCCGACGCCCATTCCAGGGTCCAAAAAACATGCTTCCAATTTGCCGTTAAAAAATGTCCGTGCCTGCCATTCCCCCGAGATCTCACCCGATGAGGCCACTCCAGGCCACCACTTCTCGCTTGCGAGCCAAAATACCACGACAAGGACTGGGGATCTTTGGCTCACCTCCAACTACAAAATTGTCACTGCAATAGGTCTTGCCACTGTAATCAAACACGATGCCACAGTGAAACTCTCCCTGGCCTAGCCGAACATCAAAACAAGTTCATCTTAGGTTCAAGCCGCATGAACCCCTCGAGTACGAAATCTGTTTGGGGGAGAAAACCGACGTGGCTTGGGACGAAAAAAAAAACCGTCACTTGGACAAGGGATTTTGGTCCGGACTTCACTTTCGGGTCACGACTTTGGATACCTGTGACTCTACTTGAAGTTCCTGGTATTTTTGTGGACCAATGGAGTCTACTTCCGAGTTTTGCATTCGGGTCATCAGTCACTGCTTGGGATGCACGTCACGATGCTAAAGGTTTCACGGTGTTCTCATCCCCCAGGCCAGAGGGCTTGGGCTCGGAGTGTTTTTTGGGACCATTTCAGGTTTCGGTTTGGGGTCCCTCCTTGGCATCCCTTGTGACTCTCCTGAGTGCTCCGCTGTGGTCTCATTCCCTTAGGCCCATGTGAATATGAACCTATTTCGGTTTCGCGTTCTACTCAGGATCCCTGTGACTCTGCTTAGGGTTTCGATTTGGTTTGATTTCTTCAGACCCGTGTGAACATGAACCTGCTGCTTAGGCTTGAGCTGGGGGCCACGTCTTGGGACCAAGAGACTTTACTTAAGATTTCGATTTGGGGTCACTGCTTGGGATTTGTCCCCTTGGCAGCCGAAAACTTCAGACCCTGTCCTCCGAATAGCCGTGACATGTTTTGAATTTTTAGCTGACCGTTTTCCCAATAGAACCGTTTGAGCATGCGAACTGCGCACTCTCACCAGCTGGGTGGTTTAAAGCTTCATGTTCACGTCGTAAAGCTTCCTTTGCAGTTATTTCCTTGCTCGTCGGATTTGCCGTCATACTGAAAGCAAACCAAGCAAGGTCTCACCAGAATAACGGCGTTTTGTGGCAGCCAGCCAGCGGATGTTCCTCCATTTCTCAGACAGCAATGTTCAAGTATGATATTTCCTACGCCGTGGGACATGCGAAGTTGCCATGGAATCCATTTAATGGTGCCACGCGGTGCGAACCAGAGGTGCACTAAGCTTAGCAGGCGTATGCTTGGCATGCAATCATTATCCAGGCGTTCCCCCGGATAATTTGCTTCGAAGGTGCTTTGCATGCGTTGTTGCACTGCGTCGCTATCCAGGCGCGGCGGTGCGTGCTCTGCCCAGACATTGGCGGCGGGGGTTGCAGAGGTGGAGGGCGGTGCAGTGCTTGGATTGCTATCCTTGGCGCGAGTGATAGCTTTGCTCATGTCCAGCGCTCTGCGGAGGCGCGCGACGGCAGGGCAGTGCTCTGGGTCCATGACTTGCAACTCATCCCAGAGGCTCTGACTTTGCTTTGCGATGAATGTAGCTAGGTCTTCGGAGGATGTGTAGGCGTAGGCAAAGTCGGATACGCTGGAGAGGCCTGTCTGTTGCAGCGCAGTCTGCAACTGTTCGGGCACCTGTACATGTGACAGCAGCTGCGTGAGCCCCTCGGAGCTGTCTACGTCCCATGAGCCGTCCATAACGCTACGCGAGGAGGACGATCAAAATTGGGCCTGAGCAAAAATGGCTGCGGGTGTATGGCTGGAGCAACTGTGCATGCCGCGAAAGTGCATGCAGGCAAGGCGGGGCACTGCGCGAAGAGCCCGCGACCTGAGCTGAGCGGGCATGACGGCGTGTTGTCTGCCAGCAATTCACTGAAAGTGGGCCTCCCTTTTTCTCAGGCGGATGGCTTGCAAAATGCGAGGCATGCTTTGCGTCTGCAAAGGGAAACCGGTTCTTTGCATACTGCTACGAAGGACGCTGGGCCGAGGTGTGCACCGCAGGCAGCGCGAAGCTTGCATACGGCTAGTGTGCCCAGCTTGGGCAGTGCCAGCGTGTATGCTTGCAATGAATGCATGCTGCCCCAGAGCCGAACCATACGTAGGTGCGGGTATCTTGGTCGATGTGCAATGCGGTGACTTCCGTCTCACTCTCGGACGAGCTGTGCAAGCGGGCGTACTCCTCGACTGCGTCTGCCTCCGGATCTGCAACGCTGCTTTGCTCGATGGTGCATTCTTCCAAGGGAGCTGGCGATGCTGGGCTTGCCGGAGGAGAAGCTGGCGACATGTCCTGCTGCTCGACCGATGCGTGCAGGGATTCGTGCCTTGAGGTGAAAATGTGCCAGGGCCCATCCAGCAGCGCAGATGCGGGGAGGTGCTCGGCCGGGTGCGCGCGAGGAGCTGCAAAGGGGGGCTCTGGGACAGGTGCACTGCCCCCTCGAGCCACGGAGCGCTGTGGGCGCCAGCCATCGGCGATTGCAAGTGCGATGCTGCGCTGAATGTGCAAGCTCGCGAACGTGTCATTGCGAGAGTACAGACGTGCACTGTCACGGTGATGCCCTTGCGCGAGCCTGTCGTCCCTGGAGAGACGGAGCTGTGCAGCCGATGCCAGAGCGGTGGATTTCATGCTGTGCAGTGTTAAGGCGCCTGCTTCTGAAGCAGCGAGGGCTGCAGCGCCTGAGAGGGTGCCGGACTGAGCTGCCCAGCGCAGGCATAGCAGGGTGCGCGCATAGCTTGCTGGCGCCCCTGGTATTCTACGGCGAGGCACTGCATGTCGAGGTGTGGAAAGAGGAAATCTGGTTCGACCGTGTCGTCATGTACTTCGAAGACGGCCTTGGGTATGCTTGCAAGGGCGGCAAGCCAGTGCAGGAGCCAAGATGTCTGTGCGTTGCGGCCAGATAGGCCGTGCCAGGTGCAGAAGAAGGGTTGCCCTGCTTTGGTTGTTTTGGTTGCATACGCGGCGGCGCGCAGGCCTTGAGCGCTTAACTGGAGTGAGCCCCAGCGCACGCGTTGCGCATCGCCGAAGCGTATGCTGCTGTGAGTGCATGCAAGGATGGCCCCTAACACGAGCTTTGTTGTGAGAGGTGTGCTGTGGCTGCAAATGCACTGCTCCCACACAATGATGAGCGACAGCGGGATGGGCACGGCTTCGCGTTTGTCATAGGCTTCGACCTGCTTTGTGTAAGATGTGACAAGATTGTTCTGCGTGCATGCTTGCAGGGCTTGCCATTGCAGGTGCTTTGCAAGCCAACGCAGTGCCTTGATTGCTGCGCCGCAAGATGTGCGGTGCACTGCTCTGTCTTGACGTTTGCTGGACAGTGCAGCGTGCAGAAAGTCCACCAGGAGGGCCACGGGGATGCTCCCTAGCGAGAGGTGCTGTGCTTGCATGAAGTCAAGAAAGGTCAGGCAACACGCCAAGTAGCGGAAAAGGGTATTGACTGCAAAAGCTGCTAGCAGTTGCTCGACGTGATGCTCTGGGTGCAATGACTCTGCAAGAATGCTGCGCAAGAGGCAGGGGGCCGACCCAGACCATGATGTTTCTAAACTGGTCAGTCAGCCTTTGTCGCCTGGACTCTGTGAGTGCACGGGCCGTGGAAGGCAGAGGCTTCTGCCGTGTCCTGCACTGCGGCCGGGCGGTGCTGTGTGCAAAATTGTGGGGCGGGCCGACTGAGGTGTCTGATGCGGCGGATTTGGGGGGACCTGGGGGGAGGCGAGAAGCGTGCAATGCTGGCAGGCCTGGACCAGTTCGATGGAGCCGCTTTTCCCCCAAAAGCTGACGATGGGCTACTAAGTAAAATCTGCGAGTGAAGATTGGGGCTGGCCTCGGTGTGCTGGGGCGGTGCGAGGGGTACTTGACCACGACCACGAAGCTAAGCTAGGCTGGGGCCGTGCTTTGCCTTCTCCCAATGGCAGGTCTGCCACACACACAAAGGGAGTGCTGCTGCGAGGCTTATCTAAACAGAAAGGCAGTGGCTTAGGGCTGTGCGACTTTGCCGCGGATGTCGCGGGAGGCTGAGTGTCCTGTGGCGGCGCTTATGGGGCAGAGCCTGAAATGGAAGGCGATTTGCGATACCTCTTGACTGTGCAGACACGATCCAACGTCTCAGGAGGTGACGGCGGGCATGCTT
Organism: Symbiodinium pilosum; assembly: GCA_905231905.1. Taxonomy (NCBI): domain Eukaryota; class Dinophyceae; order Suessiales; family Symbiodiniaceae; genus Symbiodinium; species Symbiodinium pilosum. Next base: position 48,472 of record CAJNIZ010043278.1, read on the forward strand.
GCGCTGAGGCGGGCGCTTGTGCTGGAGTCAGAGGCTGCGCCGGTGCCTCCTGCATCTGCTAAGGGTGGTGCTCTGAGCAAGAACTACCTAACGTCTGCGTGGAGGTAAAAATCTGTTGCCTGAAAGGCCTGGCGGTCTGAGCTGGCAGAAAACTAAAGATGGAGAGAAGGGGCCTATGACTTGACAAAACCCTCTCCAACAAAGCTGGCCTAGCCTGAGCCATGACACTGAGACTAGGCGATGAAAGCTGGCGGCGCAGGTGCTGCGCATGTCCACAAGTGCAGTGCTGGTTGAGGGGCGAACCTGAAAGGCTGTGTACCCGAGACGAGGTGCAATGGCATGTCAAAGGCTTCAAGTGAGGGCTGGCCTCTTCGAAATGCAGTCGGCACCTGGGCAAAGGACAAACAAGCAATTAATGCATGAAGTGGGGGCACAAGTGGATGCAGCAACTGCCCTTTTTTGCACGCGGTGCGATGCGTGCGGTGCAGCGCAGTGTCTAGCCCCACTGGCCATCCCGCTGTGCACGCTGCTCTGCTTTGCAGAGCGAACACGTACGCGGTGAACGCACATCCTGTGCGATGTGTTCAGGTTTATAATTGCAGGGTGGATGGCCATGGGGGCAGTGCGTTTTTGTGCACTGGAATGCGCACAACCAAGTGGCTGACTTTGCATTGCGATAGTAGGGATGATTCCCCCACCACTTCAGGGGGGACTCGATCAGGGTGCTCGGCTGCAGCGCAACGGGCATTGCGGACTCCTGCGGCGCAGTGGGCTGCGGCCACTGCGGGTGCTGTGGCGGGCTCTGCTGTGTCCAATCTGCGTTGCTTTGCTGGCCTTTGCCCTGAGGAGCTTGGGGTGCCTGCGGTGCCTGTGGTGCGTCCTGCTCCCATGGTCGTTGGCTTGCTGTCGGAGTGGGTTTCCGACGTGTCGGCCCAGGACCGTGCACTGGAATGCGATGCGTAGCCACCCCCTCCAAATTGCGCTGCTGGCTGGCAAAGGTCCGTCGGGCCAGCCTTGTGGAACTTGCTGCGCTGGGCGTTGCGAAGCTTGGCACTGATGCAGAGGAGCATTGCCTGCGCCGCGCGGTGGAGGTCCAAGCTCGATAATGCGTTGGATCCTGCGGCGCAGTGCGGCGTTCTGTTGCAGTGCGGAGGCCAGCTCCGGGTCGGCTGCGTTGCTCAAAATAACGAAGACTGCTTCGACATTGATCATGTCCATTAAGCGCGGTGCAGTGCGTGGGTTAAGGTGTGGGGATGCAAGATCGGCGTGCTTAGCGTTACGCCTGACAATGTAAGATGCTCAGTGCGAAGGTGACAAAGCCAAGTTGTGTTAAGGGCCGACTGGCGCAACTTAGCAGACAGAAACTGCAGTGAAGGCCTCGGGGTAGGCCAGAAGCTTGCGTACTGCAAGTTAATTTGAGAGAGTAGATTAGTAAAGAAACGGCGATGAACTTAGGGGCTGCCTACCCTTGTGGCTCCAAAAGATTTGGGCCACAGCTTGCGGAACACACGACCATCCAAGGAACGTGCATTGCCACGCGAGGCTCATAAAGGTGCAAGCGTGCAGTCTGAGAATGGCACGTTGTCACGCGGACAAAGGGGATGTAGCGTGTACCTGCGGGCACAAAGTTGGGGGCAGCCAAAGAAAAGGCTACAAGAACAAAAGCCCCGAGAGCTAAGTGCTTTGCGTGCCTCGCGGTGCTCAAGGTGAGCACCAGGTGCTTGGCAAATGCCAGGTGCAATTGGGAGAGTACCCAACTGGATGCTCTGGCCTGCGGAGAGCACTTCGAGCTGTGCATTTGCGACGCTTGCGGCGCGTTGCCTTGGGAGGCCAATAAGAGAGCAATGCGAAGTAGCTGAGGTCTGAGCCCGTTGCGCTTTGCGGAGCAGTGCGTGCCTGGCAAAGTTGTAAGCAGCTGAAGCAAGCTTGTACATGCGGTGCTTGCCTGTGCTGGTCGTCTGTGATGCTCTTGTCTGTGAAGAGTACGTCCAGCTGCGCATATGCGATGCTTGCGGTGCGTGGCCTTGGCCGAAGCCAAGCGGAAAGCAATGCGAAGTAAAGCTGAGGTCCGAGCCTGAAGTGCCATGCGGAGCAGTGCGTGCCTGGCAATGTTGCAATAAGCAACAGGAGGCTTGCACATGCGGCGCTGGCCTGTGCTAGTCGTCCGTGATGTAAGCACCCATCACCTGAAAAGCGCGGCCGACGCGGCGCCTGAGCTGTCTGACGTCAGCGGTTGCCTGGCTGAGCGTGTCTTGCAGGCGGTCCAGTGCAATGCCTTGCTGATGAACGTTGCTTTGCACGTCTGAGATCCTCTCATGTGCGTTGTGCGCTGTGTTGTCAAGCTCATCTTGTGCGACCCTCAGGTTTGCACAGCGCTGGTCCAAGCTGTTGCTGTGGCTTGTGAAGTGGTTTGCAACGCCTCAAGGGAGGCGCCTTGGCTGCGCAAAGTGCTTTGGAGGTCTGCAACGCGTGTGTGTGCGCTGTATGCATTGGTGTCTAATTCGTCTTGCATTTCTCTTTGACGAATCAAGCGCTGCTCTAGGGCGCTGGTGTGGCGCTGCAGTTCGTCCATGGCAGTGCGCAAGTTGCCAAGTTGCAGTGCCACGTTACGTTGGTTGGCGGTAAGGGTGTGCACGCATTCCTCAAGGTGATGAATGGCTGAAAACAAGTCTGCAACGGTAGGCTGTGAGAATGGGGATGCTCTGGCATGTGATGACCGAGCAAAACTTGGTATGCCTGAGCTGCTGCGCGGGACTAAGGCAAGCGTGGGTGCTGAGCGCATGCTGTGGTCTGAACTGGTTGCCTCACGCGGAGCAATGCGTGCAGCGGAATGCAAGTCATCTGCGCTGCTTGCGGCTGAGTGCGGCGCTGTGCCTGACGAGTTTGCTTCCTCCTGCGTTGCCAGAATCTCAATCGGACCTTCTGCGGGATCCCTGAAGAAACTATGGCCAGGGCGGTCGTCCATTGGGGCAGGAGGAGGTAATTCTGAAAGGTTGAAGTTAGAGCTAGGAAGTACTGACAAAGTGAGGGTTGCAGGTGCTCATGCGTGCGTGAAAACTTTTCTAAGCCTGCGGCTGAGCCAAGCTACGGAAATAGTGCAGAGTACCAAGGGTAGGCAAATACAACTAAAACATGCATGACAAAATAAAAACATGCAACGTTTTTGCCCATCGCCGGCCACACGCCTTTCCAGCAAATCTTCCTAAAATAAACTGTAGCTCCTGCATGTATGGGCATGTTGGTCAGAATGTTGGCCACCAAGAAGTCATAGCAGCATGGTAGCTCTTCCATCTCCGATATAAGTCAGCCTGGTCCCGTCGTCAGATTTTTCACATCCTAATTAATGCGGACCATGCGTTGGAATTGGCAATTTCGCTGCACGAGACAGTCCAAAAGCTGCAGCAATCTTGGATAAGGGCTGTTAATCCATAATGCTAAGAATATTAATACAAATAATAGAATTTTCGCGCAGCCCCGCACCTCCGCGAAATGCGGCCGGCATCCCGCAGCCCGCATCCCGCGGCCCAGCCGGCAGTCCGACGCCTCTACAGATAACGTGTTTAAGATTAGGGCGCCCAGACCCCTAGGTTTCCGCGCGTCCCGCGACCCGCTGCTCCGGCCCGCTTTCCTGGAAAAAAACTATAACCTGTTAATCAATTGTTAATTGTTGATGGTACATGTCGTTTCTCCCGTTCGCGGAGCTGTCAATGTCCGGACGATCGACAATGACGGGGCCCCCAGCTGCAACTCAACATCGGGAGATTTCCGCGAAACCGGAACCAACTGTTACTGCAAGTTTCGGTGACGCAAACACTGCCCTCAGCCCACCAAAGGGCGCAACTTCCAAAAGCAAGGGATACAAAGGAAAGGCGATTGGTAAGCCCAGCAAAGGCCATCCTTGTCACGAAGCATGCAGCAAAAGTTTTCGGCACGCTTGCATCAAGTGAGGCCGGAAATTCGTCAAGATGCACGAGCTTCCAGCCATGGCGTGCAATCAAACGGTGACGAAAAAGAAAACGTTAGCCTTTCTACTGATACTTTTACCGACGTAGCTGCCCGGTCTGTATCCTCAGACGATTCGTCCTTGAGCGTTGAGCCAAGTTTTGGCAAAGAGCTCTGGTTTCATAGCCGTCGAGCTTTCAGCCCTAACACCCCAGCCTTCAAGGTCTTCCTGGAACTTGGTGGTGCGAGCGCTTCCCAGGTCTGCCTGGCAGATGAAGGCAACTATCGCAGCCACCTCGGCGAAGGCTTGTTTTTTCCAGGTGTGGCTCGCCTTGTTTTTCCTAGGTGTGGCTCATCTATTTTTTGCGGGGCTCGCTCACCCATGAGACTGTTGGCAATTGTTGAGACGCATAAAAAAGGTGACAACTCAAAATCGATGACAGTTACGAGGACGGCGACCCCGACCCGCCTGATCCATCTGACTGTTGACACTTTTTCACGAAAAAAAATTTAAAGCCCAAAACAAGCACAGATACCAGGATGGCGACGCCGACGATGGGCGCAGGCCGGCTTGCGGGCGGGGCCTGCGATGCTGGCTGGCGGTAACCCAACAAGAGCAGCTGAAACCACCGGGTTGCTGGGGGGTTATTCATCAGCGGGAAAAACCTAGCGGCTTCCCCTCAAAGCCCTATACACATGACATATGACTGCCACTTACATCAGAAACCCTAAACTCCTGAAAAACCTTACATCCCTAGACCGAAACCCTTCTCCAGGACATTTAGCCCTATACAACCCCATCACATCAACCCCGAAAGCACCTAAATCCTTAAACCCCCAAATTCCCCAACAAATTCTCGAATCCCAAAACGCCCTCCAATGTCGCAACTCAACTCGAACTTGTGGGACGATTTAGGGCTTGGTCGCTTTTAGGGTCCAGGAATTTTTTTTCTCTCACAGTCAGCCCGCAATCACAGCTCTGGGGCTTAGCCTACTGCTACCGGATCAGCAGGCGAATGACTCAGAAAAGCCTCTGGAGAGCAGCCAGGGAATCAGAGGACTGACCACCAAGGCAGCAGAGAGCTTTCCAGTGAAGGTCCCCGGCAGGCAGCCCCAAACCGCGCGAGAAGCCACCCGCAGCTGGTAGTTTTGAAAAGGCTTGGCCTGCAAATGTTCTTGTATCTTAGACTTGCAGGCCGGTAATGATCATGACGACAAGGAGTCTCCCAGGCCCACGCAAGCTGCAGAATGCGCGGATGCTCCAAGTGCCGTGACGATTGGCACGTGACCTGCGGGTAAGCCATCCGCGCCTGGCACTGTGTCAACGGGCACAATCTGCGCAGGCCGGCTTGCGGGCGGGGGCCTGTGATGCTGGCTGGCGGTACAGCTGAAACCACCAGGTTCTCGTTTTGTTTTCCAATCTGTTGCTTAATGCAAGAGCTTAAAGCTGGGGGGATTATTCATCAGCGGGAAAGACCTAGCGGCTTGCCCTCAAAGCCCTATACACGTGACATATGACTGCCCCTATATCAGAAACCCTAAACTCCTGAAAAATCTTAAGTTACTAGACCGAAACCCTTCTCCAGGACATTTAGCCCTGTACAACCCCATCACATCAACCCCTAAAGCACCATTTTGCATCCAGGCCTCTTGCAGACTGCCGGGTACTTGCAGCAACCAGCAGACAACACTCGTGATCATCTGCCGATTCCCACACACAGGAAATTAAGACACGCGCAGGAACTTCAAGTACAATTGTAAAGACGGAGCCCAAGCGACTACAGCACAAGATCAGCCACCTTCTGAACAAAGGAATCCGTAATAACCTCGAAGAGAACCACACTCTGAAAAGCTTGCAGAACTTCGTTCGCAAACATGTGAATGAGTTTTGTGCGTGGCCTCCGAAGCGTTGATCACGACGACCCAAAAAGAGTACAGCATCCGAACTCGTTTGACACAATCCCATAGCCCCAGGTAAAGGTTGTCGTGTAGAATAAAATTCTGGACTCCAGCTTCTCCATCTACCCAGGCTGCTGCAACTCGATCAGGTTGCTGCACCAAGACACAATTGAGAAGCCAAGAGACATTCTGCAGGATGGTGTCTTGCCATCTTTGCCACGTGTCAAAATGCAAAACAGAATGACCTTCACTATCTGCTAGCTGATGGAAGTATGCAAACCCAAAACCCTGAACCCCTAAAGCACCTAAATCCTGAAGCCCCCAAATTCCCCAACAAATTCTCGAATCCCAAAACACCCTCCAATGTCGCAACTCAACGCGAACTTGTGTGACGAATTTTTAAGGCTTGGTCGCTTTAGGGTCCAGGAGGTTGAGGGTTCCTGCAGCGTCATGCCATATTCCTGCCCGGCCTTCACGGGGATGCTCTCGACTGCAGCGACAGCCTTCAGCTGCAGAGGTGCGGCTTGTCGCTGAATCTTCGTCTATAATTTCAACTACCAGAATCATTACAATTACGCTTGGCGACTGACATGGCAGTTGGAAGTCAGAGTACCAGCCCTTTGTTAGTGAAGCAGTTGGTTTTCAATTATTCCCATGCCGACGTTTCACAAATTGTTATGATATTGTTGAGTCTGCTACCGAGATACTATCTGCAGAACCATTCGCTGCCGCCGCCGAAGCCGTCAGTACCAGTGCTAGCACAAATAACAATCATATCAGTGCTGCATTGGCAGCAGTAGCGATGACGACGACACCAGTCGTCGCCATCAACGTGCTTACTGCGGCTGCAACCCTACTGCAATCAGAAGTCTTCTGAACACGCCTTACCAACTGTTGCCAGTCTTGGTATTGCTACTGCTTCGAGGAGGGTGACACGGGTACTAGTAATAACCTACGAGTAACATCATTGTGAAAAAATGCTTCCGAGCAGCTCCCCAAGTGGTGAAGGGCGTGTCAGAGCCGCTTGGCAAGGAAAGTTCCTGTCAAAGGCCGTGATCCTTCGTGACATTTCCACTCCATGAATGGCTCTACAGACTCTGCACCCTGACTAACCCGAAAATCCTGAACCTCTAGGACCCGAAACCGTAAACCCTGAACTCCACAAACCTTGTAATCCCTCAAGCATCTTCACACCTTTAAAACCCCTCAAAAGAACCTTAACAACGCTACAAACCCGTTAAATAGCTTGAACAACCCCGGGGGCATTCACCATGCCTGGAGCGCATTTTCCAAAAGCTCCAAACGCTGCAGTTTGTACTTTTCGTAACCAGAGCCGCACCCAAAGACTAGAAGACCCAGGGACCAGAAAACCAATTCTGCGGGTTGCCCCCCGTCCCCCCCAACTACTTCATAATGTAAGCAATGTAAGCACAATGCGAAACAAATCCGTCAAAATATTTTGCAGATGGGAAGGGGGTCTGCCCCCCCCTCAGATTGGCCTGAGCGTGAACTACCTCACAACAATGTACTGTAGACATGCGAGCGTAGCGAATAAGCCACAAACCTCGTGTTCAGTGACACATGGGCAAAGCATGCAAACCAGCTGTCAGGCACCAACACAAAACTTCCTTACAATACATTTTTCCAAACGAGTGTTCAAATTTCGGGAAGCTGGCAAGCTGTCGTCAAGCAGGCGGCTGCATTTTGGAATCTCGCAAGGCTGCCCTCTTTCGCCATGTTGTCCTCCCTGTTGATGACAGTGCTATTGAGTGATGCAACCACGGATTGGCATGTTCATGGAGGGAACTGTTTTCCTGCAGCTACTGTGAATGAATTCGTCTATGCAAACGACACGTGCATTGTTGCCATTGAAGGAGGGCGAGCGGAACTGCACATGCAATGCATTGCACAAGCTGGGCGCGCGTACGTACAGTCTGAAGCTCAACTGGAATTTGGAAGCTGCCACATCCGCAATGGAAGCAGCGTGTAAAGAGGTTTTTTGTTGGTGCCCGACAGCTGGTGCGCATGCTTTGCCCACGTGTCACGCAACACGAGGTTTGTCGCTTGCTGTACACTGTTGTGGGGTAAATTCTGCGTGATGGCCGCTATGACCCTTGAGCAAGGGCCAGCCACAAAATATGATCGCTAATCATTCCCCAAGAACCCGTGGCAGAAAATGGAGGATGCGAAAAAACAGCGATTGGGGCTTGAGACCCTGAACGCTGATACACCCTTGTTCCCGAAATCCGTGCCCATCCCTAAGGGCTGCACCATACCAGCTGGTGCGGACCCTAATACACCAAGGGGGCAAGGAGATGTGTCCCTGAGCAGGATTGCCTCTCTGCCGCGGCAAGACATTCCAACAGGGTCTGAAAGGCGGTGGCAAAGCATGCGAGCCGGCGGCCAAGGTAAGGATTCGGACACACGGGCATGACAAGCGCTTGCTGGGATTTTCCAATGAACATGCAATCACTCCATTTGATGACAATGCGGGTTGTCGTCCGAATTCACCACATCATTTTCGGTTCGGTTGGGAACGTGGAACGTTGAGGGCCTTGCCGGGGGATAGACTTATTCCGTCAGTGGCCGGTGGCCAGGCCGGTGGCTGGGTCTGGTGTCCGATATCCGGTGTCCGGTGGCCGGCGGTGGTCGAGCATGAGGGTTTCTATGGTTTGGGCATAGATGCCCTGGTCATCGGACGCAGTCGAACATGAACGCTATTGAGGTTTAGGCATGGATACTCTGGTCATCGGATGCAATCGAACATGGACATTATCATGGTCTGGGCATGGATGCTCTGGTCATCGGATGCAATCGAACATGAACATTATCACGGGACGCCATGGTGTCCGCAAACCCCTTTGCTTCTCAACGATCGGGCCGCGAGATCAGTTCCTGTGACGAAATCCCATCCGTGCAGACAGGACGCACACCTCCTAAACTACGCGAGATGCACAACAAGACACGGCTGGGTGATCGCAGTTGATGCCACGCTCGTCAGTCCCCTCGGCCGGGATGGCCAGCCCCGGGCCAATGCAGATGCCCATCCCGGCATCGTTGTTGCCCAGGCCACCCGCCGCAAAC
>CAJNIZ010043279.1:0-34717 GCA_905231905.1 Symbiodinium pilosum
TGTCTGCTGTGCTACTTTTCACATAAAGAAGGTTTTAGGAAACTAGGGCGGCATGAGCATGAACGCTGAAAAGGGAAACTTAAGAAGGACTTAAGGAGCAGAGCTTTGGGGAAATTGAAAGGGAAGGTTTAAAGAAGGTTATTACGAAAATCTTGCATCTCTCTTAATTAATGCCGTAGAGGAAAAAAAAGTGGCCAAAGGGCTTTGAAAAAAGCTGAACAGCATCGTTACTCTTCTTGAAGAGACTTCAAGGCCCCCTTCAAGCCCTTTCAAGTTCCCTTCAAAGGGTATCTCTTCAAGTCCTTCTTGATCTTCAAAAAGTCTGCATAAGTTGAGACAGCTCAAGCATGCTGAGAAGTTGGCTCAACCACGGAGTGAAGTTACTCTAATACGACATAGTTCTAGTGGAACAAAATTTTGCAAGGTGCTTGCACACACGTTGTCTTCATCAGAATTGCATGACCATGCTCTCCATTACTCTGGGCTACAGCAAGGCGTTGGACCTGGATAACCAACTGGTCCACCAGATCCCAGGACCAGTCTTGCGCTGCAGCCCTGCAGCACGCAAATCGCGCACGGAATGACATGCTCCTTAATGCTTATTCTGGAATGTGCGATTCCTTGCCGGTCGATCTGAGTCAAAACTGAAGAAAACATTGTGTGCGCGCATCTGTTCTGGTTCACACGAGTGGCCTGCCTTCCAATTGTCTGATCCACATTCACAACCGTGATGACGTAATGGAAGAGATTGGCTTGCAGCCCTTGCGGTTATATGGTTTAGGCTCCACTTTCCGTAGTCCCCTTTTTTCAATCCGGTTAAGTTGGAGGTTAGCATCGTGCATCTTTGCGAAGAGAAATTTATATTAAATAGTATTTCTTGAACACTAGGCTCATATACTTGAGTGTCTTGATGATGCCAAAGGTTTTTAGCTTCTTTATTTTTGGCATTTGGTTCAAATTTAAGCTGCAGTCAACGGGTTCATGGCGCTTAAGTTTGTGCCTTAGGCCAAAAAACAAAAGTGATTTTGAATTGCAAAGTGTTTTGAGGCATATGAGATCATTCTCACTTCTAATTCATGCTGGCTGGCTCTACAAGCGTGCTATGACCTGTTGCAGTGACATTATGCATGCCTTATGCACACATGCTCAGGCAACTTGTGATAGCATACACAGGTCATGTCTTGCATCAAAACTTTTCCGCCCGCCCTGTACATCAGTTCATTAGCAAATTTGAGTCAACTTTTAAGTCACTTATGTGACGCCCATCGGCGGTGTGTTGCCCTGTGCTGTTTGCCTATTCTGCTGCAATCCTTGCACCATGCAACTTAAGGACTGCCTTGTCCTCTTCAAGGTGGAGGGTTAGCGCCGTGCATCTTTGGAACTGCTTTGTCCTCTTGAGTGTGGGCCCGGCCCTCGGGGTTAGCGCCGTACATCTTTGGGACTGGCTTGTCCTCTTGAGTGTGGGCCTGGCCCTCGTGTGTGATGGGAGCCAGCCTGGCTCCCATCTTTGCATGCACGCCTGACTTGAATGATCTTTCTCCAAGTCACCTATAGAAAAGTGAGCCGTTTGCATTGCATCTGAGATTCCGCTGTGAGTGAGTTATGCGAAGAGAAATTTTATATTGAATAGTATTTCTTGAACACCAGGCTGATATACTTGAGTGTCTTGATGATGCCAAAGGTTTTTGGCTTCTTTATTTTTGGCATTTGGTTCAAACTTAATATATATATATACATGATTTTGTGTGATTGCGATTTTGAGCCGATTATTCTGATTCACGCAATCGATTGTTTAACTATGATGTTATGCGAGGACACGATTATCATTGAATATGGAGTCGAATATTTGTAATGCGATTTTGGAACTCTGGCTACTTCATAAAACAGGTTGAATTTGTTTCAAGTTTCAACATTATCGAACCATTCGTGTCCAGTTGCCCATGTCTTTCATGTTTTGCATGTTTGACCTGTGGTGTGTGGTGCGAAGTTGCTTTACATGCCATGTGAAACCGCGGCTGCTCAAAAGTTGCTTAGATTATCCGCGTTTTTGTACAACAATGGTCCCCTTCATCAGCATTGATCAAACGTGTTGAGAACAACGTACCAAAATCAGACCGGGTTTATTTGCCCTGTAAGCAAGGCTCCGACGCCGGTAGTTCTGTCTTTTGCGTCATATATAGGATCCAGAGAAGAAAGCAGCCATGGCGGATGCAGCTGCGGAAGGGGAGGAGGCTTTCCGGTGCGTTTTGTATGACAATGCAAAGGCGACCTCGAACCGAGGACAAGACCCCAAGTGAAGATATCCCCTGAACATGGAATACGTTTCATCATGTGCGAAAACAGGTAACGTGATGTTTCAAGAAGGTTTGTAAAACTTACAGGTTGTTGGGCTTGTTGGCGATTTATTTCCTTCCAAGTTGTGAACTAACCAAGAAGTCAGTGGTTGCGGGAACGTTGCTCGGCAGGTTCCCCCAGATGTCTTGGCCAGGATCAGTGAGGCTGCGCATTGTGTGCGGCACATTGTTTTCGCGAGAGCGCGTGGGCATGTGCAACAACGTGAGATTCTTGCAGCCTGTTGCATGCTTGTTTTCCACCTGTCAGGAGAATGAACGTTTGAAGCAGGAAGTCTTAAGCCTGAAGGTCTGTTGCTGCTGCATTCCGTGCAAGGGAGAAGGGAACTGCACCAGGGACAACAATATCAACTTGACAGGCATTGTGTTTACTGTGTTTTTCAGAAGAACGGTGTGCAGCATTATATGAGTGGTTTTGAGATGAGTCAAAAGGAGTTTGGGCATCATCTTCATTGCAACTGCCTTCAGCGTTTGTGTACGTAAAATGCGGGCAGGAAAGGCATGAGAAAGAAAAGCAGCGCCTGGAAATGCAGGCCGTGGTTCTCCAGGATCTGAGTCCAAAGCTTTTTCAAAAAAATCCACTGCAAGATTGGGGGAGCACTGACGTGTGCGCTCACTGAGTATTATGCCAAGTGAAGCCAAGCCTAGTCTCTATTTCAGCCATCAGCTACGCTTTGCCAATTCTCAGAGCAACGCCAGTGAAAATTGTGTGTTGATCCTACAGGTTCGTGGGGAGCGTTCCATCGCGGAACGTGAGGCTGGCAGCGTATGCTGTGCAATAGTTCCACGTACCCACCCACGGCTCTGTTGTTGGACAACAGTGTTATGGGAGACCAGTGTGCCAGGCCGAGTTGAACCGTGAGAAGGCTTCGGAGTTGTTGGCTCAGAGGGCGGACTTTGCAGCGCATTTTTGAAGAATCCCAGCGACACTTTTGTTGCTTAGTCTGGAGAAGATGAAGATGCAGATGGTTGTGCTGACGTTCGGGCCCAAAATTGCAAGGGTCAGGCATCCTTGGAGTTCCCTTCTCGAATGCCCGGTTCATGGGTGCACCATAAAATGTATGCTGAACTGGCTGCTTAAGCTTATCAGCAAAATACCAGTGAGTACTTGGACGTGATGCCACTTTCGTTTCGCGATCAGGAGGAAGCTGGATGATGAGGTCACTGCCAAAGATCAGGCAATGACTTGATGACAGCTGTCAATCCCAGATTCACTTCTTTATTGGGCTCCGTTTTACCCTCTGCTCGGGGTTGTCCAGTGTAGGCTCGAAACTAGAAGTGACTGGGAGGTGGTGGGCGAAACACACCGACTCGAACGAAAGCTGCAGGACGCTCACCTAAAATGTAAATTCGGGGCAGGCAGCATCTAGCAGCAGACTTTGCCAATCTGAATCCAAGCCCTGCAGTCCTTTCGTTGGTTGAGCTTGGCTTTTCCATTGAGATTTATTTGCGATGTGCCTTTGCGTTGCCAATCGCTGGCCATCATCTAGGCAGATGACCAACTTATTTCATATTTACTCTGGGCTTACTCTGCGATGCCTGGCTTTACTCCACAAGTCTGGCCTTTGCCCAGCTGAAAGTGTCACTGATTCCTGGCAAGGAGCTCTCCATGGGCAGCCAGGCTCTCGGCTGGTGCTTGTGGTTTGTGCTAGGAATTATGAGAGAAACTTCCGTAAGATGTCGCAACATGCGCAAAAGGCCAGTGCTAGAACTCTGAAGCCTTGAGCCGCGGGCAAACGGCTGTGCATCACAAGTTACGAATTCTCCAACCTCTTCCATGAACAAGAAGCGCTTTTGTGGTAGCCGCTTCGAAGCCGCGATTTGGAAATCCCGAATGCGCATTTGTCAAAGTTCGGTCACATCACACCATTTTATTGTTTGTGGAGTCCAGACGCAGCTGTTTGGGGTTTAGGGTTCAGGGTGTTACGTCTTGTGCAGGGTGGGCTAGTCTGCCAAGATGCGGCTTTGCTTGGCCAAGGTGCCACAGGCGGAACAGCCGCTGGAGGCTAAGAGCTGCAACTCACTTTTCGTAACTTTCGTGCAAGGATGCAGCGCAGAGAGGGGATGGTCTGTCGCCCTCGCTGAAAAGACCTTGGAATCCTTTTTTCAGCAAGTGTATATTACTGAGGCTAGTGGCTCTGCTGGGGTCTCTGGTGAGGACTGTCAGGGAGCGGGGCTACATTGGGCTCAGATTGGGCAGAACAGCAGTGCCAGTCTTGCATGGAGCCCTGTTGCATTCATGCTTTGTGGTTTGGCTAGCCGATGGTGCGCAGCCGAATTAAAGATAGGGTCGCCATGTGCCAATAGAGGAACCATGAGCGTAGCTTGATTTGCAAGTGAAGAATATGTATTTGCTGTCAGAGGAGGAGAGATCGCGTCTCCGGCTGGATTTCTACAGCAGTCTGGCCGTCTGGCAGCTGTCCATAGCATGTACATTGCATCCAGCAGTGTTGCAAAGTTCACTTGGTCGTTGTTTCTACGAGTTTTTTGTCCGCTCATTCTTAGATGATCTCTTGGAGTTGTTTTATTCAATTGTGTGCGTGCGTTACTTCGACGGGGGTACCTGGCAGGCGAGAGAAGACCAGCCAGGCGGGTGCTGTTTGTGATGAGCTGACGCATAGAATTCAGGAGGTGTTGTCTAATGCAAAACCTAGGTTGGAATTTCATTGGACGTTGATGCCCTCCCTTTTCAGTTCCAGATTGCTGCAGGTGTCGACAAAGCTGATGAGGGTGCCAGACCAAGATAGTTGCTTTTGAGAGATCAGCAGCCAGGCCATGAGGATAGCTTCCAAAGTTGGGGTCCCATGATGTAGCTTCAAAACGAAGGTGCCCCAATATGTCAGGTATAGAAAAAGTCATACAAATCCAGACTTGGCATGAGCCAGCGTCCTCCTATCCTTGGTCTCAGCGTTCAGGTCGTGGATCAGTGGATGCGCTGCAAAGACATTCAGCAGGCACCACCTTCAACCTTGCATCCTTGCATCAGAAGGTCAACAGGTGCTCAGCAACTGCCCCAAGGCGTCGATTGAACCCTGTTGACGATTTCAAGAAATCATTCCAGTCATCGTTACAGTATCCATTTATCTTCTTTTTTGGGGCGCCCGCCTTTTGCTACTGCTACAGCTGGAGCGCTGTAACTCTGGTAGAAGCCAGGCAGTAGATTTCTGCAGGCGCTCCTGCGCGATGCCGCGATCAACGACCTTGCCTTCGCCACCTTGGTGGCCTGGCGCAGTTCAATGAAAGATTTGTGAGTGGAACCGTTGACTTTCAACTGATGTAGACCCCTAATCAATAAACCCCCTCCCCTTAGTGGGGAATCATCATAGGGATCCTAATTTTAGGGTCCTTAAAAGGAGGGGGTTTGTTAATTTTTGGTCTACATTAGAGTCATGCCAACCTCATTTGCCCAGGCACAGGCGCTTGTGGACTGCCCATCGCTCCAGACTTTGGACCTCTCACGGAACCTCCTGACAATGGACCGAACCCATGTTTATGATGGAGTTACACAGGAATAATGGAAAAGTGAACGGAAACCACTATATCAAAATAGGGTATATATTCGGGTATGGACCCAACCCATGTTTGCAGTGCACTGCTCCACAAGCTTTCAGGGCCGACAGGCAGGTGACCGAGCCGTTGCAGCACAGACAATGATCCCGACTCCGGACAAGCAAGAATGTAAACGTAGCTTCCTGTCACTTTCCAATTGCTTTTATGATTACCCAACCCTGAACCCTATGTGCATATGAATACATATCCTGTATGGTCCTTGTAATACGACTTATACTGGCATTTATTTAGGACCCTAACGCAGGACTCTTGCTCTGACCTTTGTCAGCTCATCACGACAGCGCCGGTCTCTCAAGGATGACAGCTGGGAATTCACTGACAGCAGACTTCACATGTAGGGATACATGGGGTAAGATAGGGTTATATAGGGATGTATAGGATAACATAGGGTTCTATAGGGTTATCTAGGGGTGTATTATCCCAATACTGGAGAGGCACACATATATTTGCGAGGACAGCAGTAGGAGCAGCACTGGTACTTTCGGAATTGCTGTTTTGGCTGGGCCAACTTGGGCAACCCGAGCCAGTCAAGGCCCTGCTTGTCGTTCATCTCATTGGCAGAGAACCTTCTGAGCCTTCGTTGTGCGGATGACTTAGTTGTTGGAAGGTCATGGTGTGTGTCACGATTCGTCCGTTTTGCAGAGCTGCGGAATGTTCAGTTCATACGGGGTGAAGTTGCTCCAAGATCGGCTACTTCATGACTGCCATCATGGAGAGGCAGACTACGAAAAGGCCACGCGACAAACTGAAGGGGGTAGAGCTTAGGTTTCCTCACTCTTCCAGAGCCATGCGAGCTAGGCCTGTCCAAAGATTGCTTTGCGTTGGCGATCTGATTTGACAGGCTCGTGCCGCTTGACCTCCTGGACCTGCAAGGCAGGTCCTGGCGCATCCAGCCTTAGTCATACAGTGGATGGAGGGAATCTTGCACCACTTAGGATCCCAAAGATCCTATTATTGTGTTATAGGCTACTTTAGGTGGTGCAAGATTTCCTCCATCCACAAAGCAGCAGGAGGAGGAGTTGCGGAAGAAGTCGTCTTGGACAAACTGCATTAGCAGCATACGTTCAGGGAAGTGACTGAAAGGTAGTAGCTGGCTTCATACAGGTCTTGAACATCTTCGGCAGTAACGCTAGTGCAGCATTACCCAGCACAGGAAAAAAGTAGTATTTTGAGTTACAAGGGTGCAAGAACGAAAGTGTGAAGAGTACCCGGAATTCTCGAAGGAGAAACAAAACCAAGAGCATCGTAGTAAGACCAACTGCAGCAAAAGAATGAGCATGACAGTCATAGTGCTTCTGAAGCTTTCCTTCTTGTCATAAGTCCAGCGGGTAGGAGCAGTACTCATGCTGTAGGTATGAGCGTCCGACCATGAACCTGGGCTCCTGACAGGCAACGAGGGGCTGCAGATGGCCCTTGCTCATGCGCCTCCCCAGGACTGCAGACGGAGCATGAGAGTTGGCTCTTTTTCGGGATCTTCATGCTGGGTACACTGACTGAGGACTTCCATCTTGAGACCTGGTGGTTTTGCAAGGTGTTCGTGATGATGTTGCCAGGCAGGTTTCCACAGAGGTTCCCTGGTTCGGAGGTCAGGAAGACGGAACACCTAGTCCACCTAGTCCGGGATGCCGGCCTTGTACTATGAAGGAGTTGGTGGCCAAGCTTCGAGAGGCATCGCTCACGCAGCAAGCCCAGGGCAATGGACTGAAAGACCAGATAAGAGTTGAATTGTCTCATGAAACTGTGGCTTTGCGTTGCTCGATTCCAGCAGCTGTGCTGCTACCAAAGCTTTGCATTACGGCTGAGGCCATCCGGCAAGGCGTTGACATCTCCCCCTGCCATTGACCTTGCTCGGCACAGAGTTTCTCGGAGCCTTCAGGGTGGCATAATGCTTGGCAAGAGCGCCCTCGTTGCCATGAGTCCTGCAACTACCAAGGCCAGTCACGTGATGAGATCCCTTTGGCTGCCGCCTCAGAAGGGATCGCTAGGCAATTACAGGTTTTTGATGCGTCCGCAGGGCATGTGCCGCAAAACACGTTACGCAGCTGCTGACGCTGAAGGAGATTTCTGCATGACACGCAGCATCCACAAGTGCCAGCGCCTTGGGTACTGGCATCAAAGAGGGGGAGCCAGGGATACAGTAGCTATGCCTTTTTTGGAACGTGTGTTGGCATGTCATTGCGTGCGAGCCGTAGGAAGAACACTACCGTGGATGAGTATGCGTTTGAGCAAATGGACAAGGCCAGCGAGCTTTTCTGCGTTGGTCACTGTCAACCTTTTCCGAGATCCTGAGCATCGAAGATGATGACAGTCATGCGGATCATGATTTGGACCAGTCCCGCGACTGTTGACACTCCTTGAGATCGGCGACATCAGTAACCAAGACAGATACCAGAACAGCACCTGTTCGTCTTGAAAATGAGGACACTTACGTGACTGGGAGTCAAGAGACCCTTCCAGAGGGGGATCACAGAAAGACCTTCAGGTCCCACATGTACCAGGATCCAAACTGCCCAGGACTCTGGTCTGAGCGGATGTACTTCGTATACGAGCAAGATATGCCACATATTATACGCTTCATGTCGAAACATTTTTTCATTCTAAACCTACGAACACACGCAGCGCATCGCCAATGATGCGGCAGGTTACCCTGCATAAAATGGACACTGCGCTGATGAAGATCCTCCTCCTGGCAGCCGCTGGGCTTGTATGGAGCATGTAAGGACTTCCTGTTTGGTGCTTAGTGCTTAGACCTGGGCTAGGGTCATTTGCGATATAGCCTGAACTCCTTCAAGAGGGTTATGTGGGGGACCACATAAGGGCCCTGCAGAATCAAGTGCAGCAACATGGATGGATGGACTTGTGCCGCTTTTTCGTCAATTCACTTGGCTCCTGGGTCACCCCGACTTTGCTGCCGGACGTAGGTCGTATGATTGCATGGACAGAGGTTTACTGATAGCTGGCTGGACGATACCTGTTGCTTTTGCCATTTTCGTTGTTGGTTAACTCAAGTGACTTTGCTCAAAATCCGTCTGGGCAGAAATCAGTCTCACGATCAGCAACACTGTGATTTTGTGTAAACATTCACATGTAGCAGATGGATGAGATGCGGACTGTACCTATCAGCACTTGACATTTTACATCCACCAAACCATATCAGCACTTGACATTTTACATCCACGAAATTATCAATCGTATCAATGGGCTCGCTGCGCCGTTGCTTTGTATACTCCATATCTGGCGAGACGCTGAGGGAAGCTGAGCTGCAAGTGGGAAGACCTTGGTCCCACGCTGTCCGGGACATCTTCTCTGGTCATGAGCTGCAGCTGGTAAAGATCCTGCACGAAGGAGTTATGATTTATCCGGCCAGCGTTCAAGCAGTGGTCCCGCCAGGCAGTGAGAGCATCGACCTTGTGTATGTCCAGCTCAGCACCAAGCGCACTCTTCGTATTGTCGTCGGCCTCAGGGCTTCAACTGGCATCTTCTTTTACCGAATGCCAGCACTGGACATACCTCTGCCTGATGAGCTGGACTTGCAAACTTGCAAGATCTCCAGCATGATGGACGTGCTCCGCGAGCATCGACAATGCTGTGTCGGACAACTCGATGCTGCCATCATGGAGTGGCTCTTGAAAGCCATGGGACCTGCGCCAGTCCGACGCCGTAAACTTTTGGAATTCAAGGACCGAGAAGGCAACATTGTTCTCTCCACGTGGGCGTCGCGTACTGGAATTTGTTTGAGACAGCGGCTTTACCAAGACGCTGGCTACAACAATGTGCCGTGCTTCGAGTTGGCAAGTGGCTATCATGTTCAGTCTGACGATTTCTCGGCGATTGAGACTTTCAACTCATTGCTGGCTTTGGCTGGGGCGCAGCATGGCTCAGTGTTTGCTTCCTCTGGTGCACGAGGCTGAGCTCGCAACTTTCGGTCCGCCGTAAGTGAGTGTAAAAAGGCTCGCAAAGTGTTTGCACGTCAAAGCCAAGCAGCGCAGCATCTTGCAGACAACAAGGCCGATGAAACCTTCGGCAAGGCCTGAACCTTTCAGCTTTCGTGGGCTACGATGTGCCGAGACCTCAGTTAGCCCACTGTCGCACGTTCTCATGCCAGGAGGCAAAAGCAGTGACCGCCAACGTAGTGCTCCTGCCTGCCATGATGTTCCAGGCAGGAAAAGGCAGTTGTTGTGTTGTTGTGCGCCTCCACCTTCCCTTTTTCAGACCTACGCGCCCGTGCGATCAGGCAACCACACGCCCGCCGGACCCTGCAGGCTTGGAAATTCAGATGGGCTTGAATGGCAAAAAGGGGCAGCCATGGCTTTTCAAGCCGCGCTGCTGAGGCTCTGAGTCGGCCAGCCGACGGCGCAGCTCCCAGGCCTTTCGGATGAAAAACCATGCATGGTTTTTGTTTCGATGCACCTACCTACATGTTTTACTTGTTCATCTACATGTAATGATGCATACATCCATGCGTTGTGTACCAATGGATGTTCCACATCAAGTAGTCCTGCAATAGTCCCTGTCGGCTGAGCTTCGCAGGAGAGCTCCCCAACAGTACCTGTAGCAGGAAGCCCAGGGCCGCCTGTGTAAAGCGAAAGGTACGGTTCACGGTTAAATACGTTTACATTTTTGGGGTTGACAGGGTATAGGTCTTGAGGGTAGTGAGTTGGCAGACTTCCGGTTCATGGCACACTTGCAAAGCATGTGGTTTCAACCATCTTCAAATTTTCATAGAAGTTCCTTCAGATAACTGCAGCGACCTTCACCACCAAAGATTGGTAAGAGTTAGCCGTTTCACTACATGAGAAAACAGCAGAATCCAGAAATTCTGAGACCCCGTAGTAGACCAATTGCCAAGGAAAAAGCGAAGATCAGGCAGCGGCCTCATTTGCAAAGGTCATCAAAGTAGGTTGCGTTGAAAATTCTAGGCCTATGTGTTTTTTAGCTGTCGAGGTTATTCTTTGCACCAAATTTGGCAGGCCCCCATATAGGTCCCACGATTTCCGAGAATATGCCATTAAGTATTTCAACAGAGTCCTTTTAATTTCCAGCTACGGGTCAAAGTGACTCCGGTCCCCTTTGTTCACTGCATTGATGAGAGACCGTTGTGAGAGTCCCAAGCAGGGCTTTGCGTAATAGTCCTGTGAACTGCAAGCTGCGGATGAGCAGGAGTGTCTCCACTCGCGTTTGTTCGTTGCACAGATGAGAGAGTGGAGGTCGCGAGCAAGGTTTTGCGTACAAGTCCCGTTAACTTCAAGTTACTGGTAAGTCGGAGGGATTCGGAGGGTTTCCGGTGGCGCTTGTTCGCTGCATTGATGAAAGAACGTTGTGAGGGTCCCGCGCAAGGATTCGCGTACGTGTCTTGTTAATTTCAAGGTACAACTGAGCGGGAGGGTTTCCGCTTGCGTTTGTTCGCTGCATTGATGACAGAGCTCCCGAGCAAGGCTTTCCGCATTAGTCCCCATGTTTTGGGTGAGTGGGGGGTTCTTCGCTCGCGTTTGTTTGCTACATTGATGAAAACGCGTCGTGAGGGTCCCGGGCAAGCTTTTGTGTACTAGTCCTGTTCCCCAACTTGAAGTGACCGGTGAGCGGGAGGGTCTCCGGTCGCGCTTGTTCACTGCATTGATGAGACAGTTCCCGAGCAAAACTTTGCCTTTTAGTCATGTTAGCCTCATGTCACGGGTGATCGGGAGGGTCTGCGCTCGCTTTTGTTTGTTGTATTGATGAGAGAGCGTTGAGGGTCCGGAACAAGGATTTGCATAATAGTCCTGTTACCTGCAAGCTACGGATGAGCAGGAGTGTGTCCGCTGGCGTTTGTTCGTACACAGATGAGACAGTGGGGGTCGCTAGCAAGGTTTTGCGTACAAGTCCCGTTAACTTCAAGTTACTGGTAAGTCGGAGGGATTCGGAGGGTTTCCGGTGGCGCTTGTTCGCTGCATTGATGAAAGAGCATTGTGAGGGTCCCGCGCAAGGATTTGCGTACTAATCCTGTTATATTCAAGGTACGAGTGAGTGTGAGGGTCCCGGCAAGCTTTTGCGTATTAGTCCTGTTAACTTACTTGAAGTTACCGGTGAGCGGGAGGGTCTCCAGTCGCGCTTGTTCACTGCATTCATCGTTTTTGTTTGTTGTACTGATGAGAGAGCGTTGAGGGTCCCGAATCAGGATTTGCATAATAGTCCTCTTACCTGCAAGCTACGGATGAGCAGGAGTGTGTCCGCTGGCGTTTGTTCGCTGCACTGATGAGACAGTGGGGGTCGCTAGCAAAATTTTGCGTGCAAGTCCCGTTAACTTCGGAGGGTTTCCGGTGGCGCTTGTTCGCTGCATTGATGAAAGAGCGTTGTGAGGGTCCCGCGCAAGGATCCGCGTACGTGTCTTGTTAACTTCAAGGTACAACTGAGCGGGAGGGTTCCCGCTTGCGTTTGTTCGCTGCATTGATGACAGAGCTCCCGAGCAAGGCTTTCCGCATTAGTCCCCATGTTTTGGGTGAGTGGGGGGTTCGTCGCTTGCGTTTGTTTGCTACATTGATGAAAACGCGTCGTGAGGGTCCCCGGCAAGCTTTTGTGTACTAGTCCTGTTCCCCAACTTGAAGTGACCGGTGAGCGGGAGGGTTTCGCTCGCGTTTGTTCGCGGCATTGACGAGAGAGCGCTCTGAGGGTCCCGAGCAGGATTCGGATGCGTGTCCTTACAATTTTAAGTTATGGGTGAGAGAGCGTTCTCTCGAACAAAGATTTTGTGTATAGTGTATTTGTCCTGGTGACTTCAAGTCAGCGGAGAGCGGGAGGGTCTCCGTTCGCGTTTGTTCGTCGCATTGATGACAGAGCGTTGTGAGTGCATCATAATGTTATTAATTTCAAC
The DNA here is from genome assembly GCA_905231905.1 of Symbiodinium pilosum. Lineage (NCBI taxonomy): Eukaryota > Dinophyceae > Suessiales > Symbiodiniaceae > Symbiodinium > Symbiodinium pilosum. Next base: position 12,769 of record CAJNIZ010043279.1, read on the forward strand.
TTGCGGCCGACCAAAGACTTGCGTACTAGTCCTATTAACTTCAAGTTTGCACTGATGAGAGAGCGTTGTGAAGGTCCCGAGCAAGGATTTGCGCACTAGTTTTTGGAACTGCAAGTCAAGGGAGAGCGGGAGGATCTCCGTTCGCGTTCGCTTGCTGCAAGGATGAAGTACCGTTAGAAGAGTCCCGAACAAGGATGTTGCGAGTGAGCCGGATTCCCTCCATTTGCATTCATTTGCTGCAGTGATGAAATGACGTCCTACAAGGATTTGCATACTAGTCCTGTCAATTGCGAGCGGGAGGGTCTCCGGTCGCGCTAGTTAGCTGCATTGATGAGAGAGCGTTGTGAGGGTCCCGAGCAAAGATGTGATTTTCACATCATGAGGCGGCAGCCTTCCAAACGGCTGAAAGCCCCCGAGCCACCGCCAGCTGAGGATCCAAAGGCGTCGCAGGTGATAGGTAGCATGTGCTTTGAAACCATGATTTGCTCAGCTTCGCACTGAGCAGTCTCCTGGTCTTGTGTAATCCTGGCAGGATGTGAGTGTTGGGGTAAGCAGTTGCTTGCAGGTGTCAGACCCCTTTGCTGATTTGAAGAGCGCCTTCGAGCCCGTGAAGGAAGCCATGTCAACCTGCAATTGCTGGCTGGCTGCGGTTTTTGATACTTTTCTCACCACAGCCAACTTGCATCCTGCCAGGAGAAATCGAAGTCTTTCAACCTCAAGCAGATCGTCAGCAGGTTGGCTGTAGCTCACCGCCTCACATTCCGCTCTTGTCTTGATGCCCCTTATGCGTGGTTCCGCGTCATCTTGGAAAGGACGGGCACGGTCCTCATGAACATGCTGGAGCGGCTTCTGGAGAACACGGACATCGATGCTGTTGATGCCATTCGGCTGGGCAAGCGCCAAATGCTATGTATCCCAACAACGCGTTCTATGCGCATCAGTCGGAGCACTGCTAGTTGACAAGCCGGTCCCCCTCTTCTTAAGACAACCAATCTCAGGTGGAGTCGAACATGACGCTGTTGGAGCGCGGTGCAAAGATTCTTCTTGCTGCTATCTTATTCCTAAGCTGATGTAATGTTTCAAGAAACCTTTCCTACCAGGACTTCATGAGGATAGAAGCAGCACTGGCTGAGAAATACAGATTCCGGGAACAGCCCGATTAGCAGAATTTGGAATTCAAGAAAAACCGCAGAGGCGTAGCACGCTCTTTCCCGAGGTTTGCTTGCACTACAGGCAACATGGGCGGGGTGCTCAGAAGGTGCAAGCATTCTGCACAATGGCGACATGTGAAAGCTAGGCCTGGCCAAGCTTTGCTACCGGCGCGGTGCAAAGCTTATGGCCAAGACACGGCGTGGTGACACGGCCCGAACCCCAAGATTGCGACAGGTGCAGTCTTAGGCAAGGAAGGATTGTACCAGTGATGGTGAGGCCTTCAATATCGTCACAAGATCGAAGCGCTACGACATGATGGAGAGCCAGACTCGGTTATCAGAGATTGTTCAAGCTCTGTAATGTGTAAAGTTTAGATCCCGTGGCCAGTGCATCAAATTTGCTCCAGAGGTTTTTGCACGTGTATGGGGTCAAGATCAACTCGGCAGACGTTGAGGGAAGGCGACTGCATCCTACATGTGCAAACTGGAACATCTGGAACTTACGGTGCTCAGCCAGATGATCAGATGCCCTGCAACGCACAAGCATCTCCTGATATCGTTTGCAAATGTACTGCTTTTGGGTCCGGACTTGCCAACAGGGATAATCAGTCACAGGACGGCGCTGCATGTGGCTGCCCAGAACAACGATGCTGGGAGCTGGGTTCGACTGCTGCTTGTTTTGGGCGGGCCTGGCCATGAACCGTAGTCCAAGTCTGTGCAGGGTGCACGTTTGATTTCAGCAGAAGCTCCAATCCATTCATTTCTTTCAGACTCGAAGGCGGCATCGGCGATCAGGGAGCCATTCACAGGTTGTAGCAGATTGCTGAGCAAGCAAAGCTGGAGGGGCTCACTAAGGTGGACGCAATCTGCCGCCTCATTGAGTGGGGCGCGGACGTTTGCCACCGAGTGTTGCTTGAATTTCAATCACCTGTGGCATTGTCGTTTTGTCTCGTTAAATGTATGTGCTTGCTGTTCGCCGTCCATTAGGTCAACATCGCTGACAACAAGAAGCGCACGCCAATTCATTTGGCCGCCGCAGGGGGTAACTACCAGGTGCGTTTGGGCACACCTGCTGAGTCAAGCATGAGAGAAAAACCACTGGCCGCGAAAAATGACATTTCTTTGTGCTTCTGTTGTGCTGAGGGCTTAGTCCCATTGTCGTGCAGCCTCGCAGGGCTGCATGCTGTTGTTGGAAATGGGCGCGGACATGAATGCCAAGGCCGCCTTTTGGTGTCTGGGCGTATCAATTTACGTAAGAGCTGCACCCGGGCTGGATTGGACGAGCTTGTAAGCCTGTTTGCGGCATGGTGAAGCTTCGGTGGACATCGTCATGTCTGGTACTGGCTGCCAGGACAACCGTGAATACACCGTCCCTGGTCTCAGCGCAGATCGTATACCAGTGAGTCGTGATCAGAGCCAAGCTTTCAGAGCGTTATGGCACAAAAGCTGATAATTCGAGTCCACCTGGGCTAGTGTTTGGCTGCGTCACTTGCTCTTCTGCCTCTGGTCCGGGAGGCTGATGTACGTAAAGCTCTTGCTGATAATATTCTTCTTGAAGAAGCTAAAATTTTGGTTGCTCTCCGTTCCTTCGTAGCGAGAATCTTCGAATCTTTTGACAGATTGCCTTCCCAGAGCCCGAGATTGCCCTCTCGCTTCTGAGGCTTTGGCACACGCCGAGGCCAATAACCACTTCAGCCTCATGGACCGCCTGGCGCGAGGGCCAAGGGCGGGAGAATCTTCTACTGTTTCTCAAGTTGTTGTTGAGATAAGGGGTCCTTTTTGGAAGTCTTCAGCATAGGGATTATAGTATGTGGAGGGTATCAAAAAGCGTCCCCCAAATCTGGAAATTCTGTTCAACTAGGATTTGAGATTAAGTGTGATGCTGGGACGTGGAGCCTGAGTACATCACTCGCAACATGGAGCCTACCCAAGAGGGGGCCAAGGCTACACCGTGATTCTGTGATATCTTGTGATCATCATGGAGTTTCACAAGGGTATACTTCCTTCCAGGCAGTGCAAACAAACAATGGACAGACATGGTACAGTTAATAAAACTGTATATTCCTGTCAGTTTGCATCTAAGCATCTCAGGGCCGAGTTTTTTAAACCACAACCCCCCCTGACGGTGGGGACACAAAAATGGAGGTAATATGAGGCATAGTGATCTCGTCATGCGCAACGGAGAGGGGCAGGGACTGCTCTCAGCCCTGCCTTGGGGACAAGGAATCACACAGCTCAGGCTTGTAACAACAAAGGTACAAGGGGAGTGGTTTAAAAACAGCCGCCCCATAACTTTGGTTGAAAATCCTAAAGCCGCAAGCTCAGACTCCTGAACCCAAAGCCCCCAACGGACCCAGATTTTGGCAGCAGCCCTCCAGGTTCAGCTGGGTGGCAGAGGCCATGGCCTTCATCAAAGACAAGGCGCTACAAGCGGGAAAGATACAAAGCGATACACGCAAACTTATTTGTGTGCTATATATATATATAAATTTTCATACAAGTTCAGAAAGGTATCCGTATACCGTTCTACACAGTGGTCATGACTCTGAACGCAAAATTTGTGTAGAATCAGCAATAGTTCATGTTGGACGGCACTATCCGGTCTTGTTAAACTGGACGACTGACGACGGCACTGGCTGAGTGATACTGCCGACAGAATATGGGCGTGTTTGTTGACTATTAGGGAGTGGGGAGGCGAATTGTTGTTAAACAAAGCGCTTGTGAAGCATGCCGTTTGAGGCCTTGGGCTGACTTCGTGCAGTGCTCAGTCACCTCTTTTTGCTTTCATAAGGGCTGATAAGCCAGCAAACGCGAAGCAGATCTCGAAAGGTTTGCCTGGCCACGTTGCGAAAGTCAATTTCATCATCAGCTCAGACACCAAACCGCTCAATGGTATGCCATATGCTGCTGCCGTAGAAGCTTCCCGGAACCAGTTTTGCCCTATTGTCACGAATGCTTGTTTTTGAAAACAAAATCAAAAAGGGCCCCATTGCCTTGAGGGGTCCTTCTCCCAAGGTCTAAGTCCATGGCATCCGTGGGCGTGGCAGCTGCAACGGACCTCGCGGTCTCAGCTGGCTTGCTGAAGAGTGGCTGGGCAAAACTGTTTTTTTTCGAGTACGTCGGGATGTTTTGAGGAATTTGCACGCACATTTTGGGGAGTGTATAGGGGCAGTCTCAAAATTTCGGGACTTACTCTAGCCCAGGAGAAACTGTCGGAAAGTCAAATTCGAGCTAATGTCAGCACAGCTCTTTTCCGTTGGCCTCGAGAGTTTGCTGATGCCCGCACTCTGCATCCATGGGCAAATATTTGTGTGAAATCTGGACTCTGCACGCTCGTCCTGGGAGTCCTGAAAACCATTTGTGAGACCTCCCCTGAAGCGTCCACGAGCCTGGTGAAACCTGCGCTGGACTGCAGCTGAGCCGAGGCTCCTCCCTGGGCAGGATCGGCAAGGCAATTCTGGCTGGATTTCAGGGTGCACTTGGGACACTAAATTGGGGGTGTGTGTGGGGATGTGCTGGGCTGCTTCAGGCAACGCACAAGCTGCAATTCGTAGCTGCCGGATAGCAAGGTGCACTTACAGTGTGTTCAGCAGGAAGTGAGAAGCGCCAAAAGAAGGCTAATTAGTAAGGCCTCGGGATAGTGCGGTCTTTCCAGAGAGTGCGCTTTGAAGTCTTCCAACCTTTTTCTTCAGGCTGGGAAATTGATGTGTTCAGGTGGCGGTGAAAGGAATGCCTGGCCCACTTCTGCCCCAAATCGTCAAGTGAGACGATGTCGATGGCGCTGGGATTTGTCATTAGTCATCTTCAAGCCCATGCTGGGCCTGCGGTTGCATTGCAGCATGAGCAGCTGCCTTCGCCTAAGATGTTCTGCTTCAGTCCCTAAACGCCGACTAAACTCAGCTGTTTGCAGCTGCATTGTGCAAATGAAAAACATTAGCCTTGCCAAGACGGCGAGCATGTTGGGGTCGGCTTTTCCCGCAACTTGCCAGGCAAAAAGTGACGTGTAGCATCTCCATTTATGTTTTCCATCTTTTGCAGATAGAATGTTCCTATCCTTTCCGATGGAGCAATCTAAGCTTGTTGAGCCAACCGGCCCCACGTTTCACGCAGTAGCAACTCAGACTCCATTGGAAACAAAACCTCCATTGGGGTGTGTTGTAGGTCAGCCTATGGCCTGCTGTTTGGACCCATTTGGAGCCAGTATTGGTTTCTAAGGCGCCAAGACTGAGTGCAAGACATCCAGACAGCTTGCTGGCTGCTTAAGTAGGAGGAATTCGAAGTTTCGAATGTTTCGACAAGGGTGGCCGTGCCTCCTGTCGACGTAGCTAGGTCGAGCGATCAGTGCAAGCGGTAGGGGCATTCCCTGATTGGAGGCACCAACGCAGGATGTTTTGGTGGTTGCATAAATCGCCTTTACAAAAACAGAGGACGTTCAAAAAGATCTACCAGATCTGCTTGCCCCTTCCGGTTCTCACTGCTCAACGAATTGAGCATGATTACAGTGCTGCCTGAGCTGGGTTCTTGCTGGCATTGCTCTCACAGGCCTATTGTACTGTCGGATGTGTATGACGTGTGCCCTGCTAGGTGGTGCTTTGGCTAGACTGAAGCCACTGGCAACCTGCCATACCTCACCTTCCCACGGACATCCATCGACGCATCCTTTAGCACAGGGACATGACAACAGACTTGCGAGAAGTACCCCATATTGATGACAGCTGCTTTTGTTTTGGGTATGGGTAGTTAGTTCTTGTTCCCGAATTCAATTATTAGTCCAGGTATGTCTGGCTGCATCGAATTGTAATCGACTTTTCTATCCAGTTTTCCCGGTATTTAGATGCAGAATGCTCCAACATGGGAGCAGCAGGATGTTCTTCCATGCGCAAGGTCTGTGTCTGTCTGGTAGCAAAACCAAACCTTCAGCAGCAACTAAAGGTTGAGATGCCTGGGAGCTGGTGAATGTATCAATGATGCCCGTGATTATTTTCAGAAGGCCGTATGCCGACTGCGCTCTGGCATTTGGTCGGCCTCTGTGCGTAAACTTGAAAACATTGAGTCCCTGGTCAGATAGTTTCCTCCGCAACATCAGCGCAGGAAGCAGGTCAGGTGTGTGTTTTCCTAGAGAGCTCTTGTGTTTTCACAGGTGTTCAAGCCAGACCAGAAGCCTTCGCAGCAGCACCCGAGGATCTTCTGCTGTGGCCACCTGCGCCGTGCAACAAAATCAATCCTTCGTACTGGCGACATGTGCGCTTGTTGCCTCCATGATTGGCAGACAGTCGTGACATGATTACATCTCTCTATCATATACACACACGGCACCAAAATTGCGACAATCACTGGTCGAGAATCCCGGCCGCAGTGTTTGAAAACCTGCCAACATGCCAACTCTGGCCTCTACACTCAAGGTGCGTTTAGAGGCGGTATGGTTAATAGCCTGCCTGCCAATACATGCATGAGCAGCATGCGCCCACCTTGCGACCCCTGGCTTGTGGAATGTGTGTGCGCGACTCCATCCACACACGACGTTCAGTGGACAGCATCGACAGCATCGCCAACTGCTACGCTGGATAGAGACGCCGAGGAGGGCACGCGGGCACTTGGCAATGAGAGCGGGGAAGCTGATGACAGCTTAGGCCTTGCAGGGACAATGTCCCCAAGCGCGTTTTTGCGTCCAGGCTCTTCTGCACTGGAGTACAAGATGCACCAGATGGTATCCAGCAGCGGAAACCCTTTTCAGATTGATGCTGCCCTACTTCGTGGCGTGTCCTTGCGCTCGACACTGCGGGGCCTTGGCTGGATCTGGCGATTGCGTCCAGAAGGAATGACAGACCGAACGTGGTGGCGGCTTTGGCAGACAACACGTTCAGTCTGTGCATATGATGTTTTCATTTCGCACACGTGGAAGACCTCAGGAACAGAGAAATTACTGGCACTTCTGCTCAGCACTGGTTGGCCATTCGCGCTTTGCTTGTGGTTTCTTTCTGTGGCAGCTGCAGTGGTAATCCAATGGTCCTGGTTGCTGCCCATGCCTTTTTCACATGAGGTACATGTGATGGGCTTTGTAGCTGACTGTCCTTTGGGGCCATGCGCAATGCTGGCAGGGATGCTGGCCTTGGCTCTAGCCTTCATTGCCGTGCCGTATGCTCCCCTCCCAGCGCGTGATGACTGCTTCTTGGAGACCTCGAAAACAGGGATAGTCTTGGCTTATCAGCTTGTTTGACGCCTCAGCGACATGCCCAGGCGACGGCAAGACTTGGAGGAGTTAGGGGCCAGGCCAGGCACCCCGCAAGAGGAAGGGGTGGGTGCGGGGATGAGTGGGATGAAGGGCTGAGGGGGGTTACCGTTTGTTGAAAGCCCAACCCTGCAGGCAAGTACCGAAAAGATTCAGGGTCGCCCTGGGAGGGGGGAAGCAGGTGAGCAAGAGAAGAATGGCTAGGGTCTCAACATCAAGACGACCTAAGCTTTCGGGCTTGGCGGACACTCCTGATTCCTGCAGAGATGTTTAGCATTTTTATATGAGGATTCAGGTATGAGGCAAGAGGCCTTCGGTTGCAGATTTCCCGCCCTGCAAGGATGTGGCCTGCATCCACCAGAAGGACCCGGGCCTGAAGGAGCGAGGGATCTACAGCATTGGTGGCTTCTTGAAACATGCCAAAGAGCTGCGAGTACTGTGGACCCCGCCTTACCTCTCACGCCTTTGGTGTGCCTTGGCATGCAAAGATGGTAGTACGGATCCAAAAGTCTAGTAGGTGCCACGCAACATCTTCGGAGCTCTTTTGATGAAAGGTGTTTGTTCAGGGGGTTACCATGAGTGTTCGGCAGTTTGCGTGACACCAGGTTAAGGTTCCAGTGATTGTGCATTGCCGAGTGCTTCAGGCGTCTTTGAACTGGCTGCCTATCGGGTGGCCAATCCCACGGGGAAGATCACCCTTGCTCCGATTTTCATAGAACACTCGGTACTGGTGTGCACAGCTGTTCTATGGTGTTCAGCCTGGTGCTATTTCGTGGCCATGGCTGCTGGTCTTCCTGAAGATGGCGTCTTTAGGAGCGAGGTAATACCACTAGCTATCTCGGTGCTACCCCTGGCTGGCCTTGTCCACAGGCTCAGGAACCTCTTCAGTGCCAAGCGCCAGCTCTTCGAAGAGCTCAGGAAGTTTGACCTGGGCTCCGCGCAGTGCACTGAAGTCTTCGACTCACTCTTTGTGCACTCGGCAATCCAAAGCTGGTATGGCAGTCCGGAGGAATTTGAGAGCTTCGTGAAAGGTCCGCTTTTGCAGGAGGTTTCGGGGCACTTCTCAGCAACAGGGAACTTGCCTTTTGCCTACTGCCTCCTCCTTGCAACGGCACCTGTCACCGTAACCATCGATGAAACGATTTCTTTATGGCTTGGAGGCGCGCCCGGCACCGCAGCTCCTTGGCAGAAACCAAGTGTGAGAGGAGGCCTCCACTGTTGCTTGAAAGACCGTGTCTTCTTGGTAGATTCGAGGTGCTTTCCTCAGTCATCGGCCACGTCTACGGCACTTGTTTTTGTTGGTTTCTGGTCAGCATCAAATTTCTCTACTACCTCTGCGATCGGTTTGCCGTGGCTCGGGGGACGGGAAAAAGGTCATACCTGTGGCTTGCCTTCCGAGTCTCCACACTCACCGACTAACTAAATTTTTTCGTTCGGGTTCTGTGATGCTTTCAGACTTTTTAGGATCCCGTTCTGAGGCAGACCATGCTGATCTTCCTGTCCTTCTGTGCCTGCTACATTGGTGGGAGTTTCGTCGGAGGGGTGGCATACCGCAAGAGCTTAGAGGCAGCACTGGCCCATGCTGTGGGTTGCAGCGCGGCAGCATTGGCCTGCCTTGGCAGGCCCAGGCTTTCCAAGCGGCTGAGCCGACTGTGCTCATGTGCCCAGCTCTCTAAAGAAGGCTCCACAGAAGAGCCCTGATCTTTCCCAACAGAATACGCAATTCACGATTTTTCAAACATGTGCATGTGACTTGCAACACCTCCTAAACTGGAGGTCATAACGGCAGGGCAGTAAGCTGCAGCCGCATAGCAGACTTTTTCAAATGAGGGTTTCCGCTTAGACGGGTTGATGACATTTGAGACATTCGTGATGTTGCCCGCTGATGATTTCCAACCCTGTTGGCATTGTTGCTTGTAGTGCACTTTGATGACACTACTACTGTATTATCATGGGCAGCAGTGGGCCCACTTTTGGCAGACGCCAACTTCATGAGAGGAGGAGCCCTGAAGGGCCATTCTGCTAAACCTCGTGACCAGTAGCTGCCCAAACATCCCGCTAGGAATCCCTCAAGACGATTTGTCCGCTGCGCTCTGCAAAAAGATGTTGTCTGTAAGTCTACTGCTGTGGTAGCAACGGATGCCGCGGCTGCAGCTTTCCATTTTCTATGTCATGATCTGCTTGTAGCGTAGGCTTTGTAAAGGCCAGGTAGCCAGGATTTGAAATCCCACAGAGCTACAAGGCAATCATATTTCTTTTAACATTGACTATGATTCCATGATCTAAAGTCTCTCGCCAACATTGGACAACAAGAGGCTGCTACGTTAAGACAGCCCAATGGCAAACATTCTGTGACCCAAGGAGTGAGGACCCGAACAGCAAACACTCACTCTCAGTCTTGTACAGTTACACTGCAAGCATGCTACTCCAGCACTTCAAAGATTAGCCAAAGCCAGGAACAGTAGTGTTGCCGAATTGAATCGTCTCGACCACAGAATGGCAGCAGTAGCAATTATAAGCACAGCCACAACAGAAGCTGCTGCCTCTACTGGCATCTTACCTGCCACTGCTACTACCATTACTGCGTAAATGCCGAATGCTGAGCTGGAGACTCCAAATCGAGGGTCTACCCCAAACAGCCTGACAGAAATCCCATTAGCCCCTCAAAGGGATGCCTCTCCCCTTTCCTGCCATCGTCGTTGACGCAATCCTTCGCCGATGCCTCGACCATGGCTAACGCGCGTCGCCTCGACGATGAGGATGTCGATGTGCCGCGACAGGAACAAAAGTCTTGATAGTAGATTTAGGTATCCCCATGCAATTTGCTATGCAAAATGACTGGTTTGAGCCTGGCAACATTAGCAGCCATCTGGACTGAAGGAAACTGGGCTTGGTTGTGTCTGGCTGGATGCATTTCACAACACTCTTGCCAGCCCTGGGGGCTGTATGCAGGATCTTGTTTTGTTGTTTGCCAACTTTGGCGTTATCCTATGATTGATCTAGAATAGTTTGGCACCAGAATTCCCAAGGCAGAAGGTCTTTAGGGTCATGGAAAATCTTGCACCACCCTATGGCCCCAATAGTGGTGATTGCAACAGTTGGGGGATCCTAAGCAGTGGATTTCTTCCTTCCACCGTAGGTCTACTTTGCCCAGCACGACGTCCAGAGCGTCGTCAGTGACATGCTGTGCTTTGGCTGGCTTTTGAATTCTCGTTAGCAGGGCAGGAAACGGAATGGAAAAGAACATGGAGACTTTACTTTGGGGTTGGGGTTTGGAGAGTGGAAGTAGCTGAAACTGCTATAATGGAACAACAAATGACGAAGAACATGGAAAATGAGATGGACACATATGCCAAAAGGGCAATATAGTATTTGAGGGGTTGTTTAGCTATATATATATATATATAGATAGGTAAAGATGTAGCGATAGATAGGGCAAGATGGAAACTATTGTGTACAGGGGCTACTATAAGGATCCATTCCTTCATCCTTTGCTAGCAAGATAGCAAGAGTACGAAGACTAGGTGGCTGGATCTGCAAATGCCATGGACTTGAGGTATGAGCTTGGCTACCACCGCCCCGAGGAGGCCCCGGAGTTGTTTCATTCACATTGCTTGAATGGGTTTAGGGTTTAGGGGTTTAGGGTTTAGGGTTTGGTTGAATGTGCATTCGCCAGGATCTTACTTTGAGATAAGGATGCGTGTGCCATGAATGGAGGATAGGGGCAGTGTCAATCCGTACTTTCGCGCAGTTTTCTGTATGCAGGCGGGAAACGCGGATTCAGACCCCTTGGTTCCTCGAACAACCAAGCACCCATTGAACTCTCCCAGAACAGGGAGGGAAAAAGCTTCAAGAAAAGACGCATGAAACAAGGTGGGGCCATTCCTCGCAAGCTTCATCAATCGGCGCTACGAGCTCGAAGGGGCAGTCCCACGCACACGAGGCAAGCAGTGATGTGGAGACAGTATTTATGAAGAACAGGTTTTCACTGTTTTTCTGCGGGCGTAGTTTCAAGGATTTGGACCCTGTGGTGGCAGCAAATCCTGTAGCCATAAATTACAAGCTTTCAGAAGAACAGAAGAGTTCTAGGATTCCTACACAGAGGCACTTTATGGCTTGGGCCGGTCTGAACAGGAGATGAGCGGCTAATTGGTCCATTTACAATTTTGCATTCAGGCCGGAAAGCTCAAAGCACAGCCTGGGCAGCTTGGGCCTGTGAGAGATTCTCCTTCGAACCCTTGTAAAAGGTGCACTCCCTGGACAACTTTGGATGGAAATGACTGTATCATGTACTCCTGTTTAGTGATTTGGCTTCATATTTGGCAGAGTATTTCCTCCAACTGAGATCTGAATGGGGTATTTATTGTTGACATTATGAGTCCTCCTTGGGTGTCTTTGAAAGTTTGTGACTCCACGTGAAGGAGCTCAGAGAGGGCAGAACAAAATGCATGTGCAGAACACCACGAAAGTGATAGATCCCATAAGAACAAGAGGCCAAAAAAAGGTTATAATCAGCACGTCTCTTGCAAAACAGTAGTCCTGAAAGCGGGCACCCGAAACCATTGCAGAATTCTGTAGGTTATGGTTTCTCGTAGTCGTATTCTGACCCTAAATTGTTCCAAAGCACGCTAAATTGGGACTTTCTGAACATGAGCCCCTCAGCCCCCCGGCGACACCGAACATTCTGCCTCAACACGAAACTCGCCAAACGCATCTTCAATTATATCTAGTCGTAAACGCTGTCCGGCTTGAAGGGCAGGCTAGGACTTGATGGTGTGGGGGGGAAGACGGGGCAAGGGAGGGAGGTCCAATACTCCTACCCCAAGCTTCAACATGTCAACAACTGTTTGGGGTCAGTCTTGCAACGTGATAGAGATCCAAATCACTTCCAGGCGGCACGCGCAGCTTCGGGTCTACTTCTGACACCTTCGACACCCTCAGCGTGAGCACCTGGGTCATTGTTAGAAGCATGTTTTGTTTGCTGGATGATTGGAATCCCAAATAATATAGTCAGCAATCTTGATGTTTATCATCAGTGTAACTTTGATCCAGGTACCTCTTCCTCGCATCCAACCTCTGAGGCAGGTTCACAGATACCATGAAGTTCTGATTCTCTAAAACTTCGGACTCATGTGGCTGTGGGTTACATGTATGTATGCATACATATGCAGGTGAATATTGCAGAGGGAGTGCATCGATGGAACAAGCACGTCCAGCAGAACAAGTTTTTTCGATAATCCATGATCATGCCTAAGCCCAACCGGCAAGGAGCTCATTGTGGGGCAGATGCTGTTGGAGGCGATGCCCCAACACAGAAGCCGTCAGCACTTGTAATGGCGATAAGGCGAGCAAGGTAATGATATCAGTCGCTGCAACTGTGGCAAGTGGACCAAATCAGTGTTTCCTGATGGCAGTAATGATGGTCCGAACTCTCATTGTCGGCTTGCGTCGAAGGAGAATCGCAGCAAGAATTCAGCACAGGTTTCTTCTGCCGGCCGCGCGGCAATTGTGAGCGACAGAATGTGGATGTTGATACAGCTGTTTCGACTCTTGCTGTCACCAGTGGTTGCCTTTGCCATGATCTCCATTTTTTATATATTTTTTACCATTCCAGAGCCTGCCTAGCGGCCTAGCGTAAAGCTAATGCTCTGCAGATCCGCAGCTTGCGCCGCAAGTATGCCAGCTTTGCTGCAGAGGCCGCGGAAGGAGCTTCATAGCAGGTGCTAGATTGAGGGCGGTTTTAGTTTAGGCCTTGGAGCTCTGAAGCTTGTTGAGCCTGGAAAGAGCAGCGCTTTCTCTACCAACACATTGAGAATCCAGAGCCACCAACAAAGCAAAGCTTCAAGCTGAGAAAGAACCAGGCACGCTGTCCAAGCCAGGTCACAAGCAGCAAGAGCGAAACCAACCACACCGCATCGGTTTCGGTCATCGCGTGGCACGCAGCGCAGCCGCAATTATATCGGAGTTCCAGATCATAGGTCCGGTTGCTCTCCGTGATTGCCGTTGGGTCTGCTGATAGGGACGGACCGCAGGTGGCAGGTGCCACAGCAGGAGAGGGCAGCCATCGAATCTTCATCAGTTGGCTGATTGTTGTGGGCAACCGCATTTGAAAGTCTTCACTAGCAACCTCATGAGATATGGATGCAGCCCAGGAGTTCCACAGTGACTACGACCGCCTCCTTCACCTCCTCAGCAATTCCATGCTTTGGAAGTTCTGCCAGTGACTCACTGGCACTATTCAGGTTGCCGTTGATGGTGGAATGCACCTTGGGAATTATATCGTTTTGGGGGTCCTCCGTACTGCATAACTTTCTTCATCCACCATGTTGTTTGGGGCTTGCGGTGTCTCAATCGTACGCAGGGACAAAGCTCCCGCACCTTGAAGATTCCCTGCTAGTAGAAACCTTGATAGCAGCCATGGTCCAAATCCTCATCGACAGAACGTATAGCAGCCGCAGGATGAGTGGCCTTTGAGAACATGAGTTTGAGATGAGCAGCGATCAAGTCATGCCCAAATTTTAGAGTGAGCTACTTCGACCATCTGGCATCGCAACCCTCACAACCTTTTCTGAGGCGACGCTTGGCTGTGCTCCGGGGGCTCTTTGAGGCAGAATTCTTGGTGTCGAGTAGGGACAGTAGTAGTGCTGGAAAAAGTGGGAGCAGGAGAAGTAGCAGCAGTTGTGGTTGCCATTGTAACAGGCTTTGTTTTCTTGTTAGGGACAGTCGTAGCAGCAGCATACCCTCAGCCGCATTCGCAGTAAGAGAGGAAAAGCATCAGACCAGCCGCAGTAATAGAAATTGCAACCTTTCCAGCAGCACATGAGCTATATTTTCAGCACTGCAACGGCAACTTAAGTTTTGGAGCGGGTATCAATCAATTAGAGAAGGAGTGGAGTCACTTCAGACCCTGGCTGCAGGCGTTGGGTTCAGCAGAGCTTCACAATCTCCCTTGCCAGGAAAGGCAACTACAACCTGATGTCCCAAACTGCGCGCTCATAATTCTACGCGCAAATCCTGCATCCTACGCTCCCGAAGCTTTACGCCTGCCAAGTCCAGACCACCACCCCAAGCCGTTTGCCATGACAACGTTTGTCAGGCTCACCGGGGCCTGAATGCGCAGCTGGAGGAGGAGGAGAGCTTTACAGATGTATGTAACACCAGCTACTGATTGCTATTAGTAGTCCTAGGAGATGGAATAAGAGCAGGAGGACGAGGAGGCGCAGCAGGAGCAGCAGGAGCAGCAGCAGCAGCAGCAGCAGCAGCAGCAGCAGCAGCAGAAACCTGTCGGATCCGAAGGTGGACACAACATGAGATACCAGGACACGACAGGACTGTCACTGTCAACGTTCACTATTGGAACATAAGGATCACGACAACCCGTCTGCCTGGTGGCTATTTGCATCTGGAGCACGGACAGCATCCCAGGGTCCAAAAGCGAGGACAGGAATAAAGATTGGACGCATTTAAAAGAAGATTGTGGTTTCTCTTGTTTTATTAGAAAGTCTCAGGCGAGAGCTCGATTTTTACTCAAAAATGATGAACAATGGTTAAACATTCTGAAAGCTCGTGAAAAAGGTGAAAAATCATTAAACATGGAAAAATCATGAAAATCATGAGAAATCATGAGAAACGTGAAACATCATGAGCAATCATGCACAATCATGAAACACGTGAAAATCATGAAGCATTGAGAAACATGATGAACAATGAAGAACAATGATGAAAAATAGTGAAGAAGATGAAGCTCATGGCAAATCGCGGAAGCAGCTGAAAGATGATGGACAATGATGCAACATGATGTATATGATGAAGCACTGTGAACATATCAAAAACATCAAATTAAGAACAATGATGAACATCATGGAAACATGATAAAATGGTCTAAAATGACGAACAGTGGTCAAGCATGGACGGCATTGAAAAAAGGGGGGGGGGTTGGGGGGGGCGCAGCTCCCACCATTTGCAAACAAAATGATTTGTGTAACCATCCCTTACAGTGATGACATGGCGCTTCTTTGACGCGGCAGGCGTGGATGGCTTTCAAAGAAGGAGTGGGGGCAAGGGGCAGCCCCTCCCATGCGCAAACGACATGATTTGTATAAGCATTGCTCACTGCAAGCATGGTGATGACGTGGTGCTTTTTTGTTACAGCAAGCACGGATGGCCTTAAAAAGGCATGGGGGGGCGCCGGGCGCCCCCGCCCCCCCGGCTGCAAACAACAAAGAAAAAGGTGATCAAAGATGATTGAAACTATCGGAAGATTATGAAACCATGAAGAGCGAATGGAGAACAAATGAACAATTATGAAGCTGATGAACAGTCTACAAGTCATTGAACATGAGAAAAATGTAGCAACTGCTGAAAAAAGGATGGAACATATGAAAATGCTGAAAATGATGAATGATTGTGACGCATCATGGAAAACGGCAAGTACTAAGCAGAAAGAAAGAAACAAGAAGCATCAAACAACAATCGCAGGTAGCAGCGATCGGGAAGCTGAGCGCAGTCAACCAGAACCAGGAAGCTGAAATAGAGAGCAATGAGCACTCAGGAGATCGCAGGCGGCAAGAAACATAAAGCAAAAAGCCGACAGCAAAAAGTAAGAACCAAAAAAGCTGAGAAAGAAAAAGCAACAAGCAGCAAGCAAGAAACAAGAAGCAACAGGAAGGCTACAAGCAGACAGCAAAAGCAGAAGGCAAAAACCAGAAGCGAAAAGCAGAAAGCAAAACACAGAAAGCAAGAAACAACAAGCAGAAACGCAGAAGAAAACAACAACACTCACACAAAAAAATGAATTCCCATAAAGATTGCCAACCTGACCGGCCCCGTCACACTGACTGTTTGACTGTTCACGTTTTCTGAGACATGGAGACCGCTTTGCAGCAGCGGCTCCAGCAGGGCCACATCATTTGCGGACGCGTGCAAACACCTT
This sequence comes from Symbiodinium pilosum, assembly GCA_905231905.1. Taxonomy (NCBI): domain Eukaryota; class Dinophyceae; order Suessiales; family Symbiodiniaceae; genus Symbiodinium; species Symbiodinium pilosum. The sequence continues at coordinate 29,081 of CAJNIZ010043279.1, forward strand.
TTGATCTTCAGCAAACACGGATGCAATAGATCATGATAGCGTTTGATAGCAGCTTTGCGCAAGAGGAAAGGGATCATCGAACATGCGCTAGTAGCAAGTCTCCCGTTCCTGCTTATAAAGGAAGGAGTCCACAGTTCAAACTAATGGTTTGGCTAAGTTGGCTGGCTGTTGCCCCACAAGTTTATGGGCGCATTGGTTAAAGGAAACTGAAGATGCGCAATCTTGGCCCAAGATATATGGCATGCAAGTCCATGATTGAATCCTAAAGCTGTACTGTGAGTAGCGCATGCTCTGTAGAGTCTGCAGCAGAATTGGGTCTTCTTCCTCACAGACATACAGGTCTGAAGGGTAGTTTATCAAAACAACCGGTACATGTCAGCAATCTTTAGACGGAGCCTTGCGCATCCTTATGCATGCATACATTCTATATATCTATATATAAGGTATTCCCATACATACATACATACATGCATGCATGCATGCATGCATGCATACATACATACATACATACATACGTGCATACATACATACATACGTGCGTACGTACATACATACATATCCATATCTATATCTATATATGTCAGTAGATATGTAATATGTATATATATATATACATATTACATATTGCATATCTCCTTCTCTCTCCACATCGACACTGGTCCACATATCCGAAGACGCTTGTGTTGCCTGAAGCTGAGGAGGCTTCTGGTTCCGCGCCTGCGCGTGTGGATGGCTGCTGGCTCAGTCGTTTTGGGACTCCCACGTCCCCTGCGCTTCTATGCTAGCTGCCCCTTTGTGCGGCCCTCCTCCTCATCCTTCTCGAATAGTATTTTACTAGTTACTCGTACTTAGTTCTAGATAGGACTGGTACAAGTGATCGTGACACATGGTTTCGCTGAAGCAAGCACAAAACTGAGTGCGGTTTGTCATCGTTGCTAGACTTCGTAACATTCGTGCTGCCATGTCGTGTATGAGACAGAAACCTGTTTTCATGATGAACGTTCCTATCGCTATGAGGATCGCTACTATGACTGGTAATTTTTGCTAAGGGTCACATAAGCAGCCCAGTTGGAGCGTGTGATGTTAGAATCGGGGCTGTAAAATTGAAGTCTCGTGAAGAACGTGGTAGAGGCAGCACTGCCAGCAGCATTGCTGTTTAAAGGAGGAAGCTGAATTTTGCCTCTGGGCAGTCTGCGTAGTGCTCTCAAGCAGCGATGGGCTAAGGCTGCGTTCAGGTTGGCCGCTCGCTGCCACCTGGAAGGTTCGGCAGGGAAATAGCTAATTGGTCTTGTCAAAATAGTAGGTCGCGTCCCGAAACTTACGATGCGGACCGTATAATCTGGAAGCATGAGGATGGCAACTCAAAGAAATTACAAGGAATGTCGCGCCAATTGCCAGAACCATCACACAAGTATTCAGGCTTGGTCGAGGGAATGGGATGTGTAGTACTGTACCGGGACCCTCCGGAGAAAAGGAGGGTACAGGCAATAGCGGGGTTGCGGTAGGAGTCTTCTGGCTACCCTTCGAGGTTTAAGACTATGCAAGAGGCCTAAACCCTAAACCCCTAAACCCAATATATCCTTATTTAGACCCCCTATGTAACCCCCTATATACACTTATGTGAGGGAATTTAACCCGCAAACCCCTAAACCCGACAGCCCATGATCTAAAGTTGGGAGGCTGATGGCGTTCTTCCACGCCAAGCGCGCCGAGGCCACCTCCGCCAAACCGTAGGGCTTAGAGAGAGAATGTAGAAGGTAGAGCCCCAAATAGGGTATCCCATGCCAGTGTTGGGTAATTTCCGGGGTTTCCAAAGCCTGGGGTGCATGCTGTAAGGACTCCACTGTTTGATGTTGAACGGAAGACAGGGCTGATCTTTAGACATTTTTTTTCAAGAACGTTCCTTGCATGAGCCTGTGAATGCCAGCAGAAGCTCACAGGGCCATGTCCCCATCTGCAGTATGAAGTCCGCTAGATTAAAGAATTGCTTGAGACAATGACAGATTGAATCCCAGCAATTTCCATGCACACTCCGTGACTACCTGCATAGATTAGAGCTGATGATGATGTTTACAATGTGGTCCCTGCAACATCCTGACGGAATCCCTGCGCAGCCATGCTTGTCTCAGAAGACTTTGCGCAAAAACGAAGTCTATACATGGTAAGCTGTGTAGAATCCCGCACCCTGGCCGAGGAGGCCCAGAATGAGGCCTTGAAGGAGCTGCTACTGCAGCGGGAGGGTCGACCGCTGAGCACTCAGCATCCCTTTCCTTGTGATCAGTTCGACTAAGGCCACAATGGCAGCGAGTATTCTACTTAATTTGATGGTCGCATTGTATTACTGCTACGATATGCGATTAGTCCTTTTCATCAGTTCCATGATTCTATTCCCGTCATCAGCATCTTTTCTTGTGACCATCTCTTTGCCTTGTGTTGTGGCACGGCACCGGTATTGTCGCGAAGCTAGTCCCAGGCCAGGACCGGAAGATCTCACCAGTGACTCCGATGTTCTCGCCTGGTGCTTGGATTATATAGAACCTCACTGGCCAGGGTAGGTTCACAAGGTGTTGCGGCAGAGATTGTTTGTTGAGCAGAGGGTGTCTTGATGGTCGTTGCATTGAGGCCGTGCTTTTCAACAACTGGAAGCAATATCACTTGGTGCATCAGAGTGTGGCTGGAGGATCGTTGTTTGAAATGCCTTCTACAAACAGAGCACTGAGGCCCCGCCCATGAAGAGTTTGAAAGGGCTGTTTTCCAGTGCGTCCGTTGAGCTTCAGCGTTCAAGTTTCACCCGACGATGATGGATGGCATATGTGTGCTTTCTGAAAGTTGAAGCTAACGTTACGGGAGTGGCTGCTCCTACACATAGTTCTTCGAAGAGGTAAGCTTGGATATGAGCGTGCTCGCTAGCATGCCGCAGCTGAACAATTGTTCTACTGAGCCGGGGAGGTACCAGCAATGCGCTTCACGGCCTTTACCTGAAGGAGGCCAGTGCTTGTGACGCCTGTGACAGTGGTAATGCTGAGCGTCCTTGTTGTAATGCCGGTAGTGGTAGTACTGATGGTAGTCCGAAAACAATTCAGCAGAAAATTACCATGACAGATATGATAGATACTGTATCGGTTCCGACGGTAAGCACAAAAATTATGATCGTTCAACAAGGACAAGTGCATTCAATCTAACAATTGGGATGCCCATTCTTCCCAGCATCTCCTACGGTTTAATTGCGCAAGGAGGATCTCATCCAAAAGTGGCTGTTGCAGCCACTGCTTGGTACTCTGTTTTGCGTTGTCAACATCAGAGGTTTTTCTGAGGTACTGCGATGATTCTGATAACCCAGCACGTAGTAGTTCCATTCCTGCTGTTGCAATTGTCGCTGCCCGCTTGGTTTAGGTATTGACTTTGCAATTGTTGGTCTACTCCAGTTCTCTTGGAACTTCTTCTATCACCATTTAAGCAGAACCGTCTTCCCGGAAGCAGACCTTGCAGCAGATGCTGTTCACTCCAAACTCCAAACTCTAAGCCCCAACCCTGGACCCCACCTGCCACCATTCTCGCGGCAGATGCTGCTGGAGTCTGCGCGGCTCCTGGAGCAAACTTCCCCAGCCTCGGGCGGTGCCACCTACGCGGAGTACAGGAACCCTTTGTTGTTGGGTGGTCTTTCATGTACGAGCGGGCGGATCCAAAAGCGATGTGTTCGGGTGAAGGGGCTGAAGAGTTTCAGGCCAGTGCGGCAAAAGACGGAGATTCTTTTGGTGCATGGGCCAGGGGGTTTGGGGGTTTAGGGGTTCAGGGTTTGCAGCCTGCAGCCAGCTTTGGGTGGCTTCTCGCCTTTGAGCATTGGTGGCCACTTGTGCCAGCAGAGTTCTGCGCAGGGAAGAGCTTTCGAGGTCCTTCAGCAACCTTGCTAACAAAGCATTTTTTGTTGCAAAGTGCCATTGCTGGAATTCGTGGTTCCTGATCATAAGGGTTCCGACTCAAGTTATAAGGCGATATGAGAAAAATGCGCCTGCGCCACACAACCTCGTGGACATGCCTCCTGCGTTCCCAGCGCAAGGCTGCCGCTCTTCCCTGAGGATGGGGCTTGGTTTGACCTTGCGAAGTGGAACTCTGCTCGGGCCTCGGCAGCACTCCCGACAGCTTGTGCCCGAAGGAATTGATTCAACTAATGTTGATTGCGGGTCAGTCTACTAGCAGTTGTACTAGCGTGCAGAGTCGCAGAAGTCCTGACATGTAATTTGTACCTGTGCGCCACTGTAAGCTTAGCGTGGCTTTTCTGCACCAAGCATTCTAGAGATTTTTCTTTATCCTACCTCATATAACCCCAATATGAGCCACGGACTAAAGTTCTGTCTCTTTGAACAGGTGGTCCCGCCGCAAATAACGAGTTCAGGGTTTTTGTTTTCGAGCTTAAACTTTTGAGAAACGAGATTCAAGGTCCGACTCAAGTGTTGTAAAACGAGGTTTCCATTTTTCCCATGATCTCCACATAACCCAACCCCAATGTACTATGGTAGTTTCCATTTTCTTTTCCATTATCCCCATATAAACTTTTTCTAACCCCTTGGAAGATGCTCTGCGGCTCAGTCCCTGGGTCCGCTGAGCCCCCGCCTTCGGTGGGTCCGGAGCCTTAGCTTGACCTGGTTTTGTAGGGAATGTAGGAATGGAAGGAGAGATCTTTGAAGGATGCTTTGGGGTTTAGGGATTAGAAGGAAGCTATGAAAGATGTCATGGAAACTTTGTAGAGGTTCGGCTTTTTGGGGATGAGGGTTTCGAATGAAGGAACGGGATGTAGCGAGTAGTAGGGGCTTTCATTTGTACTACTGAAGGGATCCATTCTTCCGTGGTTTCCAGGATTTCCAAGCGTCTTCTTGTTTTTGAGGCGCACAGGTTCCATGTGCAGTGCTAGAAGTTCAATCAGCCGCGCAAGTTTGCTTGCTTCTGGAGAGAAGGTTGCTTCCATCTTTCCGCTCCGGTTTGTAAAGTCCATGCCATGATGCTAGCGGTCAACCCATCTTGCTGGTCATGTTGTGGCAAATGAGACGACATGAACCCTGCTGGAGGTCGTTCAGCTCCCCCAAGCCGGCTACGCGAGCCTGAAGGCTCTCTGGCAGTTCGTAGTGGAAGCGTTGTGTGTCCATTGTCTTGGTTCTAGATTCAGGGTGTGTTGAAAGTTCATGGCCGGCAGGCAAGCATCTTTGGGCCTTGTTGTTTGGGGCTTCGGCGCCAAGAGCTTGCAAGGCACGCCGGACCATCTTGGACTATGGCGAGCTGCTGGGTAATGCCTTCGGCCCTTTACTGAAGCTCGCCTGGGGCCGAGGATCAACTTCGGAAGAGTTTCTGGGCTACAAGTGTCAGCCCATGCAATTTGTTGATTCATTCATACGACTCAGTTGCTGGAGCAGCCGCAGGGAGAGGCACCGCAATCACTGCAAGCCATGCGTCCTCAGCGTTCGTTCCTGGAGACTGGCTCAATGTCTGGCCGCGCCAGGGATTTGTCCGTCTGGCAGAGCTCTTCAACAACGTGGTTGCTTTCGAGGTCTCTGCGCCACAACCCCAAGAAGGTCATATTGGGTTATATTGGGGTTATATTGGGATAATGGAAAAGAAAATGGAAACTACTATAGTATATAACCC
>CAJNIZ010043279.1:41390-57393 GCA_905231905.1 Symbiodinium pilosum
TCCCAGTGCATGGCGCGTAAAGCGCCACACGGGGGGAAGGGAGAAGTGCAGCGGCGCTCACGCCCTGTGTGCAAGCAGGCGTCTGCTTGGCGGCGTGGCCTGCCAGCGGGCATCGGCCAGAAACTCATGCAGAGGTGGGTCGGGCCCACCAGCACTGCTTTCCATGGCCAGGCGGGAGTTCAAGGAGGGACGCAGCGAAGGTTCGCTGTGCCGCAGCCGCCAAAATGCCGCTCCACCGCAAGACCCCCGCAGCTCTCGCTGCTGCACGGAGGGGTGCCGGGACGGCAGCCGCACTGGCGCGAGCGAGCAATCGGACAAATGTCGCGGCCGGCCTCCGACCTCAACTCCGAAAACCGCAAGGCGGCAGCGGCGTGCCTGGCCAAGTTCAGGGTACGTGTGGCGTGTTTTGCGCGGGGCGGCGTGGGCCAAGGCAACGCCAGGTCGCGACTCTGCCAATGGTAGTGGTGCCCGTATGCAGTTGGACTTGGTTTTGCTGGAAATATTGGTTGTGTTGTTTTTGGGTGTTGTTTGCTTGGTCATTGAAGACTGTGAAATAAGTAGATTTGGTATGCGCTTAGGGGGTTATAGATGTTATACGTTCCCGGGAAAGAAACAACGTGTGTGCATGCTTTTCAGTTTCGGAAGTCGTCTCATTCTAGCTTGGGTCGTGCGGGTGTTTGTGTGTACTTGCGAACCGCATCATCATGTGTTCTGTCGAATTGCTGTCTACTTGGCTTGATCAGCAATACTAGTCGAGCGGAGTGAAATCTCGCCATGGCTGTGCAGTTTTGTGGCATTCCAGATTCGTTGCAGCTCTATATCGCTTTGCTGCCAGATCACAATCCGTACGCCATCAGCAAAGGCTTTCCAGCACGGATTACGCACCTGAAAACCAGCACGGGTTGCCAGGCTACCCGTCTGGGTTCGAGCACTGATGTTGGACCGGTAATTAATACCACAATCAGCAAGGCAATCTTTTCCCACACTGCTGCCATTTCAAACATCTGAGGCCCCTGCACGCGGCTGGCCGTCACGGCCCACAGGGTCGCCGTGCCAGAGGCAGTCCATTGCAAACGACGCCAATGCCATTCGCAAGGCTCAATTGCCACTGCTGTTCGGCGGTCTGGGCTTGCGGCGGTCGAAGTCACCGACTGGTGTATTTGCGGTACTGCACGGAACGCTGTTTGAGACAGGCGGGGTTTGACGCGCCGTCTTGGCTTCAGCCGCCGGATGACCGCCTCCCCCAGGGCAGGGCGGCTTCCAGTTTTGGTGACGGTTTGCGCGGGTGGCGACAGGCAACCATGGCTTGTCCAGCAGCCGCTTGCCTTTGCGGGCCTGAGCCGTTCCAGCACGGCTACCGTGGTTGTGGCGCACGTGGCGGCTGTGTGGATCAGGCGCAAAAAGGTCCGTCACGAAAAAACTAGATAGGAAACCCAAATGCCGACACTGACACGCACACCGCAAGGATAACAACACCCCACACGCGAAACCAATTAGGATGCCCAGGTCCGTCATCCTCTCTCTTGTCCTCTCTTTCCTCTTTTTTCTCACCTTTTTCCTCTCCTCTCTCCTCTCTCGTTTTTCCTCTCTCCTGTCCTCTCTCCTTTCTCTTGTTTCCTCTCTCCTCTCCTCTCTCTCCCGTCTTCCCCTCTCTCGCTTTCTCTGCCGGCATGCGGACGCAAAGCCCTTGCTTCAGTGCGCCGGTCACACGTCACTGCACCACGGTTGAAATGTGACGAAACATGACTGGCATGAAAATTAACAGAGGCAGTGGATGCAGCCATTCAGCGGCCGAACATCCAGCACATGAAGCCGCCTCGGGCGCGCAGCGGCAAGCAGCTTTCAGCCACCACTTTTGTCAGCCCAATTGGCCGGGCTGGCCGCGTGCCGGGCAAAGCGGCCGGATGCACGCCGGAAATTACCCGAACTATTGGCCGCCCGTATGTGTCACCTGGTGGGCGGGCGCTCTGGCACCGAAATGGCGCAATTTCTCCGCCGCCTTGCCACTTCCAAAGCGCGGGCGGTGCTGCCGTGGCTTCGGACTGCAGCCCGACAAGCAGCGGACCACCGCTGGACAGGCATGTTGGTTGTTGCTGCGCAGGGGGCACTCGCCCTCTCACTCCTTGAACTTCCGTTGTACAGCGCAGACGAATGTGACGGGGCAGAGCCGCCGCTGCCATCCCTGTTCGACATCACTAAAGGCGTCCATATGGGGCAGCAGGAGGTGCCGCCAAAAGAAGCCTGGTCAAGGTCAGAAAGGATGTTTTCGCACGCCGCGGCAATCCTCTCAAGTCGTTACAACCACCCACGGACATGCCAGTTGTAGGCACACCTAGGCTGGATTTGCCGGATGGTTTTTTGCAGCCGTGCACAAGTTGGTTATTGAGGAAGGTCAAAAATGGTTCTTCAGCGCTGCAAATTCACTTGTCGTGTGTTATAGGGTGCCTTCAATTCCGAAAAAAAAATTGGGTTTTCCCGCCGGCTTGCACTGCAACGTTTGCCCGTCAGCACGATGAAGCGGTCCTCACATGCCTGCAAGAATTGCTGGCCAACGGCGGGCCGCCGACGTGGGATTTCGATGCGTCGGGCATCTTGGATTGGCACGTCAAGGTTCATGTCTGCAAGCCGCACGTTTTGTGCGACCCGTGCGCCAGCCTCTCCTTGCACACCCTGGCCAATGCACGCTCCAGGGGGATGGCTCGCGAGGCAAGACCCCGCTGTAGCGCATGCTGCCCGGTGGTCGCCCAAGGCATCCAAGTGCCGCAGACACGTGCAAGCGCGAGGTGCGAGAGGCAAAGGCAAGCGCAGCCTGCGCAGCAGACGGGCGCGGAACGGCGTCGGCAACCATCCACGTAGGTGGTCGGAAGGCTGGTCCCCCCGTGACGCGGTGTCAGGGGGTGCAAGGGCAGCGTGCCAATCGGGCACCGCACAGCGACGGGCCGAAATTTATGCCGATGATGCTGGGCTGCCGCAACTGACGGTGGGCTGTCGGAAGGCGAGTCTTGCAGGGCATGCAACATGTTCACGCTCCTGGAGCACGGGCAACGTGTCACACCAAGAAGCCCAATGGTCTCACGAATATTGAAGACGCGAACGAATCGCCGCTGCCCCAACTGAATCCCGCAATGCCAAAGGAGGCGTGCCAACAAAAAATGCGTGAAAAACAAACACCGGTTCGGTTCGATGTTTTCTGATTTGTTCGATTCGGTTCGATGCAAAAAATTCCGGTTCGATGCGAAGGTTCGATTGTTGTGGTCACGGAATGCAGAACTTGCAGAGCTGTCGTCACTTTTGGGCCAGCGTTTGGTCCTCGCGCTTAAAAGTGTCAACGGTCACAGGGATCGGGGGGTCGTGGTCGCGAAATGCAGAACTTGCAGAACCATCCTCGCTTATGGACTGAACCGCACTGAATTGGCACAAGATCGTGACAGATGGAGATCTCATGAGGGTGCCACCCGCAGCCCGTCGGTAGCTGCTTCAGCCGACCAGGACACACAGCTCCGAAGAAAAATCCAAAGCAAAGAAGGGTTCGAAAATAGAAATATGCTTGTCAAGGACAAAATTCATTCTAGGCCTTATATGATGTATATAAATATGGGAATTGTCTTGAGTAGGTTGCAACAACCCGTGGACTTTTTCAAGCAGAAAGGAGAGTTTCATCCAATCAGAAATGGTAAATATGTTTGTCAAGCGTAAGATATGACAAGATTGAATTTGGGCCGACTATGGGCCCACCGAGATCTTCTCATGCAGCGTTATGGGGTGTATATAGCTACAGTTCTGAGCAGGTTTCAACCACCCACGGACATTGAAGTGCTAGACTCGCTTGAGGCTGGATATGCCGGATGGGTCTTGCGGCCCTGCAGAATTTTTTCGGCGCTGTTCATCGGGGGAAGTCAGAAATGATGGTTCCAGTCCTGACAAAATTACGCGCCTTATCTCTTAGGGTTGTACATACAATTCCAAAACTTGCCACATTTTTGTTTTTGTTTTTTGCGCCTGCCTGTTTCGGAGTCCAGGTGGCCCCCCACCCCAAGCCTCATAAAGATATTTGGGAAGCTACCTGATCCCCAACCGCAGATGGAGTGGGAAGTCTTCCGACCCTGAAACACAAAATTTAAATGGTTGTTTCAGGCTTCGGAGGCCCCCAGCCCCAAACCTCATAAAATCTCTTGAGAAATTACATGACCCCCAGCCGCAGATGGAGTCAGAACTCCTTCCACCCCCGAACACAAGGTCCAAATGATTTTTCCAGGCCATGCTGCTCATGAAACCCAAGTGGAGCTTGCGCTTGTCTAGGGCGGAACGTGTTCGGGAGGGCGAATCGTTGCAACGCAACGCATGTGTTGCACGATCATCATGACTTACAGCAGGATGCCGCTTTTGCGACCGGAATCGGCTAATCATTCTACAACGCAATGTCGATCGGACCAGACAGAGATGCTGCGTTGCCGAAGGCCTGCAGCAACAGGAGCACTCATACCATTTTCATACGTTTCATGGCGCCCGCCCGGCTTTTATTTGTAGGCAAGAGGCCCCCAACCAAAAATCGCAACATACTCTTTTTCCATGATGCTAGGGCCCCCCCCCTCCCCCTCAATGTATCTACCCCGACCCAGATCTAATGTTAAGGGGACTAATTCTGTTACGACCCGAGCATTTGGGGAGGGGTGATATATATATATATATTTGCGTTTTATTGAAACTCGTTTCAAAAACGTTGAAGATCGGATAAACAAACCCATTAACCAGTTTATTTTTGTTGTAACATCTAATTACATACTAATCAAAAAAGGTTTCAAGTCGCAACAAAGCCCAACACTAACCCAACTAAACTCGCGTTCAGATTGTATGTAAATTCCTTTGCAAAAACCCATTCGAAAACGATCCAAGCGCAGGAAATTAGGGAGTTGTGCTAGGACCTCCCCTAATTCAAAGGATCCGAACCGCGGTTAAGTGTAGTCTTGGCCCTGTCAAAAGCAGTCTTGGGGGCGGATTTCGAAATTTTGAATTCTGGGGAACCCGAATTGCATATTAGGGGGGATTTGGGAGGGGAAGGGATGGATTACCTGCCGGTAATCAAGGTTTGGACACTCATATTTGTGAGTGGGGATGTATTCAGCCCAACAGGATCGTTGGCGTGACTACAGTGTCAAACAAGTGAAAGATTGAAATGCGGCTTTTTCGACAAAAGCAACTCTGCTCATCAGAACATGTCAGACCTTATCGAGACAGCCCCACGCTTCTGCGATACTGTCAGCAGATTTCGTGATGGAACCGTACGCAGAACACTCCAGATTTTTCTGGACAAAGATGAAAAAAAAAGATGGGCTTCGTTATCCTTTGAAACCGCTTGGATAAGATTTTAAAGTATCAGCTATTCACGGAAACCAGTTCTGCTACACACGTGCGTCAGCAATTGATGAGATACATGAAGTCATAGCATCTCCAACACCATTCAACTGGCGTCAGCCGCCTTGCCCATGCGCAAAATTTGCAGGGCCAAAGTGAATGCAGGCATTAGAAAAACGCAGTCAAATTTTGATGCATCTCTGTTGTGCATTATCCCTTTACAGAAGATCTGACGAAGAGTCAGAAAACTATTAACAATGAGCTTTCATGCATCGGCCTCGGGCATATGAGTGGATCGTGCCAAGCAGCTTCCAATCGTTGCATATCACAAAATTCCGACAAGTTGGCAATGCCAAGAATTTGCGATTTGTGACTGCGTGATCCGTGACAGGAAGCCAACATGTTGGCAAACGAGCTCCGGTGTCACTTGTTGTCACTACAACAAAACGTGCCTTGGCCGAAGAATTGTTGCGCATGACTTGTGTGTATTACGTTAACACAGGCCATAGGCCACCATCCCAATTGAGAAAGAATGAGATGCTCAGGACCGGCGTTGGCAGGCTGTGATGCTTTGGCTTGCGTAACATTTTCCTGGTCGGCAGTATGGGTGCCGCTGCGTGAGGCAGAGATTGAGGACACGGAACGGAATGCAGACATCTTGCGCCAGGCCAGATCAAAACCCGCTGGTTGTTACATCGTGTGCAGCAAATCCTGTGTGGGTTTTCGACCTGGGCAGGAATTGCAAAATGCCACCGGCAAGCTAGATGAGGTTGGCACAACATCTTCCCATGTCAAATCTTGCATAGATCTGTGATGTCAAGAGTAATATCATTTGCCGGACCAACATGATAGCCATGTTTGCCAAAAAGGTGGTCCATGAGTTGGAGTTGCAAGCCGCAGAGACGACCCGTGTGGACACCGAATTGGAGAGCCTTGTGCAGCATTTGTGTCGGCTTGTCTCAGACAAACGCGCAACAGTTTGCCATCAAAAGCAAGGATGGTTTCGTGGCAAATGCGTGAGGCCAAGGACATCAATCAATTTGTGCGCCAGTTGTGTGAGTCACCCGGTATCAGGGGATCAGCGTGATGCCTTTTGCACTGAAACAGCTTCTTAAAAATACATACCTCACTCCAGATCTTCCTTCACCTGTCAGCGCAGATTGTTGGACAACGTTTCACGACGTGCACGGATATGCAGGAGGCGGAAGAGTCACTGCAGCTGCAGTTGCAACATCTTCTTGCAGAACAAGAACGGCTGGAGACAGAGCGGCTAAGACGCGAGGAGCGACTTCGACGGTAGTAGCATGCGTCATCGCATATGCAGCCAGAACCTCACGCATATAGACATGGAGGAGCTGCGGCGTCAAGAAGTTGAAAGACAAAAGCGTGAGGAGGATTTTTATTCTCAATCCCGTTCGCATTTGCCGAGTTCTCCTTGTTGTCTAGATTCCACTCAGCGCATTGTTTCTGCATGCATGCTGTTGTAATCGTGACATATCGCAATTGTGTAAGTGCTGCCAGTCGGAAGGAGATGCACCGAGTTGCAGAGGAACAGCGTCGCCAAGAGGAAATTCGGCAACAAAGGGCCGAGCTGCAAAGACTTGAAGAGCTAAAGCAAGCTGAAGAACGCCAACATGCCCTGCAACAGCAGGAGCTGCGTGACATGGAACATGCTGAGACCTTGCGCAATCAAGCCAAGCGGGAGGCGGAGAACTCTCAGCATGTAGAGGGGCCGCAGCAAACCGATGGTTTCTTCCAAGAGGAAATGGAGCAGGGGAAGCTTGAAGAGAAGAAGGAGAACGAAGAGGAGGAGAAGGGGGAGAAGGAAGAGAAGGACGACAAGGAAGAGAAGGAGGAGGAGACGCAGCGCAACATGCTTCCAGTCCCATGGGAACAATCAGAAGGTGACACTGTACACCAACAAGATGAAGGCGTTCTTTTAAGGCGACAGTGCGAGTTGAGTGGGCCAGAAGTGCTCTGCCAACCTGAAGAGGTTCCGCAAGCGGACTCAGAATCAAAGTCGGGGGAGTGGCTTCCCGAAGAATGTGCGACCAAAAGCGAAGAAGAACAACCGCGCTATCCGAACTTGGCACAGGAGATTGAAGATCAGCATGGGGCCCTCCACCACCCGGATCAGCCCCAACCAATGGATTGTCAATTGGATTCCCAGGTCTTCGAGGCGAAGGTCATCAATCCACCACAGCAGCAGCACGGCAAAAGAATGATGATGCATGCGCCTGCGCAAGAGGCACGGGTTTCATGTTCTGCTTCACATTTTGATGTGCTTCGATCTTTCCTGCATTTCGGGTCTAGGAACAGATCAGTGCAAACCCCAACCTTGTTTTGCCCGAAACAGGAGCCTGGTGGTCGTGAAGTATTGGAGCTGCCGCGGGTGGCCCTGCATGGCTTTGAGCCAGTCAGAATGGTGAAGGAGGTGATTGCGTCTCAAAAGCCGATAGCAGATTTATCTGAAGAGCTGGGGGCTGCTACTTCACCATCTGATGGCAAGCCGCAGGACCAGTGTTCAGAACTCACCGAAATCGATGCTGCAACAGAGCCTCTGCATTCAGATGAAAGCCCACCTGAGCAACTAAGCCGGGCCGAACCCGAATTGGACCCACCTGGGCAGCCTGCCCAGCAGCCACTCGCTGCACGCCTCATGCAGTCACCGCATCTCTCCCCCAAGCAGCGAGAGAGACAGTGCGGCGAGCTGTTCCATGAGCTTGGGGTCAGACTCGGGCGCATCAGCCAGAGTGCTCAGGACGTTACAGCAGCCGTTCTGATGACCTTCGGTGTTGCATTTTACATCCCCTGGAGGAGAAGCGTCCTCCTCCAGAGGTGGGCCCGGTTGCTTTCTTTGAAAGCCACAGCATTGGAACTAAGTAACCACTTAAACTTAAACCGCACCGCTGTCAGGCCGCAGCCCCCTCACTGATGGCAGCTGAGGTGCGCATGTGAGTCTAGGATGTATGATTGAACGCACATGTGAAAAGGATTTGCGCCCCGCAATGCAACTGTTTATCGTTGCGCGTGGTATGCGTGGTGTAGTTCTGAAATACTGTCCCCATGATGCAAGAACGAGTCCAGAACACAGTGGTTTCGAGTGCAGAAAGCCAAGATACCCACGATAGACCAAGCCCATTTTGCTGCAGAACGAAAGGCGCGAGGCCTTTGGGCTGTGTTAGCGACACGAGCCATTCGTCCTACACATCGTTTCTGATGCCGAAGGGAGGAGTCTTCTGACAGAAATGGGAGCACGAATGGAACAGTTAGACAAAGACCCCAATATGCGTGTTGGTCTCGCCGCATGGCCTCCCAGGTAGACAAACAATTGTACTTGGGAACGGGGGTCGAACAAGAACAACAGGCGTCGGAGTGATTGGGGCCGGTAAATCTTTGGCTTTGTATACGTGAACTCCTAGTTTCGAAGGATGCGCATTTTCTTTACTTGGCTTTCCTGTGGTGCGGCTTGTGGCCAGTGCAGGCAGCTTTGCGGGCTGCAGCTGCGCAGCGTATGGCCTCTCTGCCGATTACAGAAGCAGGTCTCTATCACGTGTAGCCTTTGAAGGACTTACACCATGACTCGCTGCACAGATGCTTGTTCCTCTGAGGCCAGCGTCCAGCAACTCCTTGGAGGAGCAACTTGGCGAAGATTGGCCCACCTTAGCGTTTGCAAGGCGTCCAGGCAGTCTCGTGTTTGTTCGGCAAACTGCAGGGTGCCTCTTCTGCGCAGTCTCTTTACACGCCTGGGCCCTGAGAAATGGCAAGTTGCAGCACCTTCAGGAAGTCTGTGCTGTTACCGAAGGTTTGATTCGCGCTGCAGCACCTGGCTTAGGCTTGCGACTTCCTTGGTTCATGAAGCGGGATGTTTGTACCAGAGCAACCTACCCACAGCAACAAACCCTCAAACCACTTTCAGCCATGCCTCTTCCCACACCACCACCCACCCCAAACAGCCACATCACCGTCCTGAACCTCCACACATCAAGCCCGGCTGCCTGTCGCCATGACGGGCTGGCCGCTGCGATGCTGGGAGGGACTCTGCAAGCGGCTGCAGTCGAACAGGGTCGAGGAAGCCTTGTGGGAGCTTTGCATCGGGCAGCAGTTTGTGCGAAGGGTAAAAAGGTAGAGTGGCAGATTCCGACTGCAGCACCAGGACTTCTACCAGCTCGACACAGCGCTGGGAAGCGGTGCCTTCTGCGACTGGGACGGTTTGATGTCATGGGGTCATTTTTTGGCAGCTTCCAGTTTCTGTCCCATCATATGCAGGAAAGAAGATGGAAAGATATGGACATCATTGCAATACGTGTACATGTAGCCGTAGAGTGCAAGTTTGATGTGCTCCACCCAGGCACGGTTTACCTGGCAACCTGCAAAAAGACATATGACAAAGCAGCCGCAACTCGGACGCAAGGGAGCTGGGCGGGCGCACATGTAAAGGCTTGGCCAAGGTTTGGAGACCTTTGCTTCTGCCATAGCCAAAATCGCGTTTTCATTTTTCTTTGTATATCTTTTTCTCTCTTCTTCGCTCTCTCTCTTCCTCTCTTCATTCTTTCTTGCTGGAATCAGGGGCGCGTCTTCGAGTCTGATGTTTCTTGCGCTGGCACTTATTCCTGATATTGCTTCTTGTAGTGGGATCCGCCCCACGTGCCCGTTGAATCACC
This sequence comes from Symbiodinium pilosum, assembly GCA_905231905.1. Taxonomy (NCBI): domain Eukaryota; class Dinophyceae; order Suessiales; family Symbiodiniaceae; genus Symbiodinium; species Symbiodinium pilosum. Next base: position 51,407 of record CAJNIZ010043279.1, read on the forward strand.
ATCTCTTGCTAGATTTGAAGCTATGGCCGCGCCTTGCGTCATGCTTCACCCGTGCGATGGCAGCACCTCACAAACCTCACAACCTTGCATGCAACATTCCATCGTCTCTGGCCAGGTCAAGCTTTTTAAGCGGACCAGCGCCAGCCAGGACGTCAACGGAGCGCAGCTTGGTGACCAAAAAGTTTTTCCTGCACCAAGTCTGGGGTTGTGCTATGGTCCAGCTGTCTTCAACAAATCGCTTTAATCTCGACGCAGCGCAGGCGAGAGGCTTTCGAGACTGAGAGAAACATGCTCGAGTGCCTTTGCCGAAATTGAGCTCTTGTCACTTCTTGTTCCATGCTTGTCTCTTTCTCGCCCGATGCATTGGTAATAACCTCCAGTCTGTGCGAACCTGGGCAGGGGCATCCCAAAGCCTGGGCTTAGTTATATTGTTTAGGTCCGGCAATATACCTTGCAGAGCGCTTGGTGGCTCTTTTGTTGGTCTGCAGTGATGGCGTGGATTACTTCAAATGCACATGCCAGGTCCGTGCGCCATCCAAACGTCATCGCGCCTTCTCTCATAGAATGGGACATGGCCTGAATGACACCTTAAATCCTAAGCCCTACAGTGCATGTGTGAGTTGCTGACCGGAATGGAACCTTGCGCTGCTATGCTAGCGATGCAAGTGGCAAAAATCTATAGAGCGGTGTGAGTCGGAACTATGCTCCCAAGCACCTCAATGTTTCTGACCGGGGCTAGCGCCTGCATTTTGCAACCAGAAATGGCTGGAATCAGAGCATCCCAAACGTACCAAACTCAGGAACTTTTGAATTGGTTCTTGGATGAGAGTGCCTGGCACTTGGTTGTGGAGGCTTTGAGGGTATCTTCGTGCCTGAATAGTGTGTGAAGGGCACTCTTTCGCCGGATTTTGAAGATGTGCTGGTAGGTGCATCGCAAAATGAGTTCGGATGTAACGTCCAGTGCTGGGTTCATCGCTGGGCAGAAGATGTTGCAACTGCTCCGCTGGGAGTGTGCGCTTGTTGCGGAACACTGCTGTGCGGATGGGACGTGTTTTCTCCATTGGGAATGGCTGCACGTCTACAAGCCTTAGCTTTTCTGTCAGGTTTGTTCTGGAGGAGAGCTGCTTGACAAGGTGGGCCTCATATGATATCATGTGGAATCCGGTTTCTTGCTCAGATGATGGAATAGTCAGTTCATTACATCCTGGATACTTGTAACATGTAGGAGTCTGTAGGAGCGTGAAGGATGTATGACTTACGTGACACTGTCGGTCGGGTACGGGGCCGCCGCAGGTGGTGGAAGCCGGAAGCCTCACAGAAAGGCAGGCCTCGATCTTGATGAAGCAGCCCCTGGGACAGTGACAATGCGTAGGCGGTATGATTCTTTGGCTGTGGCAGATGCTGCCATCTTTGAGCTGAGGATTTGCGACCCTTTGGCGTTCCTGTGCCTGGACAAATTAAGGACCCTCATGCAAAAGAAACGATCTTCTCAGTGTAATTCTGCGCAGTAGCGCAAAGCCTAAGCAAGCTGCCGCTGTGCTATTGGCAGTTCGAAGCCTTCGATGCCTCAATAACTAAACCCAAAACCCTAAAGCGCAAGCCCTGAACCCTAAACCTGAGGCATCAGCAGCACGTCTGTCACAGGGACTTGAAGCCTGAGCACTTTCTCTTTGCCCGGCCCGGGCCGCTAGAGGAGGTGCCGCTGCTGCTTGGCCCTGCATGGCATTGCGAGCAGGTTCAGCAGGGGAAGTTGTGGCCAATGTGCTTCAGATGAAGCATGATAATCTTCATAGGCTCGAGCTTTTCACATGTCAATGTTACATTTCTGTAGGTCTCCACTGAACTCATCTCCTCACAAAATGGCCAACTGTGTAGGAGACTCAGAGAACAGCACTCTCACAGCAACCAAGGAAAATCATCGACTTTGGTCTTGCGTGTCGGTTCGAAGAGGGCCAAATCCTGAATGATTCGCCAGGCACGCTTGTTTGCTTTATCAGGATTTGGTCGAGCTTTGGAGCGTTTGTGTTGGCAATCAGCTTGATGTTTGTTACTTGCCAGTGTCACAGGCACGGTGATGTATGTGGCACCAGAGACCTGACCTGACGGAAAGTTGGAAGAGGGGCCTTCCGATGTGAGACAAGTTGAATTGCAAAGTGCAGAAACATCGCCTTCTATGCGAGCATTTTCATCCGAGGAGATCCTGACAGCCAACTATCAGCCGCCTGCCTGCGACCTTTGGAGCTATGGCGTTGTGGCGTGGCCTGGCGTCATTGAGGCCTGGTTTGGAGGCACCCAGGATCAGGCCGTGAACCCTAACCTTGCGCCGCAAACCTCAATGTTGTCCCATGCACAGTTCTGAAGATACAGCAACGAGCAGTGAGCTTAGTTCTTGCTCGGCGTTTTGAGCAGGCCGTGCATAGGACATCATGGGACCATAGCATGATTCGAATCTTACCGCCAAAACATGATAACTCTTGTGCTCAGCCCACCTAGGTATCTCACGATGAGTGGAATAAGCCCTTTCGCCACTCGTCGTGCTTAGTCAGGAAGACTCGGCCAAGGGTCTAAGGGAGGCGTTGTCTTTTTCTTGCTTCGCATGAGCCAAGGATGCTGACACCGCTAAACAGGTGGCACGAAACGTCAAAAAGGCCAACTACAACTTTGATGTGGCATGGTCGCACGGACTATCAGTGTTGTCCTCGCGCACTGTTTGTCTGACATCCAGCATGGAGAGGTGCACCGATCGATTCTCACGGCATAAACGGCTTCCCTTGCCATCGCAGCCCATGCAGCCATATGCATTGCCGCACCTTTCAGGATCCTTGCTGGGGCCATGTCTCCGAAGAGGGCAAAGACTTCCTCAGACGGCTGCTGCAGCCGCTTGAGCTCGGATACGCTAGGTATGGACAACTCGAGTAGTGATAGCGACAGATAATGATAGTTTTTTGAAGGACTAGGCTTAAGGCTGTTTAACGTTTGAGGCAGACTTGATGTCTATGTTGTACAGTGCACTACATTCTCTGGCTGGAGTCTGGTTCAGCCAGCAGAGTTTGCGAGTAAGTTGCGAACCGAGGACTCTTTGCATGGGCAAGGTGTGCTGGTTGCACTGGGCTTGCTCATGGCTACTGGCTCAAGTTATTTTCAAAGCCTCCAAAGCAAAGCATCACTTGACGCTGCCATGGCCCGCCTGGCTGCATCTCTCTTGGCTGCTGCCGTCCTTGGCGCCGCGGAGCCTCTGCTCTTCGAGCCGGACCCCTTTGCCAGCCCGCAGCTGCGAGGAGCCGATCCTTTTGGCGACACCGAGGAAGAGCCGGGGCGCAGTGACAAGTGGCTGAGGGACATCAGTAAACGGGCCAAGAACCACTTCAAGAAGTTGCTGCAGCCATTGCAGACTCCGATTGTGCAGGAGTACCAGGTCCTCGGCATCCTTGATGGATATGTGAACTACACGATGCAGCTTGTTGCAAATGCCACGGGCCATGAAGTCATTTGGAACCGAAGTGCGGGGCGTTTCCTGGCCGAGGAGCGGCGTGAGTTGAAGCAGGAGCTGCCCCCGCGAGCGCGCTACATCAACAAGATTTTGATCTACATGAACAAGGAGATGGACGTGGTCTGGAACTTCAAGACTATGATTGACAGGAAGCGCTGGGGCGTTGGGAACGTAATCACTTCCTCGCCCTATGGCCCACATGGGGAGCACCCGGAGCGCTGGCGAGCTAATGGCTCGTGGCCACTTCCCAGGGCCAGGCCGAACCAGACCCTCCTCCTCCAGGCTGCTCAGGGGACCTTTGTAGGGAGTTGAGAACAGAGGGCTTCAGATTTGTGGATACAGGATTTAAGCATGTGGCAATGAATTCCCTACAGGAGCAACCAACCAACCTGGTCCTGCGCATCAAGCCAGACGTTGACGAGCATGAGAACAAGTATGCACAGCAACTTCAGGCTGACTACGAGTCCTTGGTCTATAACATCAATGATGCAAGCCAGAAGATGAGCGACCTCCGTGCCCGGCTGTGGAAGATGGAGGACTTTGCCCACCAATTCATCGTTCTTCCGTCCGGAGTGTGGAACAAGATTGATGCGAACTGAGGCTTATTGCATGAGCTCACTTTTGGTGCTTGGGAGAATCTCCCATGTTTTCCATGAGGCAGGGTGAATGTTCACTGAGCTCAATTTTGATCACCCTGGTGTCCACAAGAGGCACACTTAATCATCTTAATCCACAAAATTGGAGATGTAAGCTGTCTAAGCTGATTTAAGGTGCCCAGTCCTGATGTGCCTGTCACCGTTCCAGACTAGGCCTGGACTGAAGGTATCAATCATGCCAAAGGACAACAGATGCGCAGTCAAACCGACAAATGGGATTTCAGCTGCGTTCCTGTTCGGATTGTGGGGAGCGTAGATGTTATGACTCCTGGGGAAGCAGAGCTTCGTCAGACATTTAGAATAGAAGTCACCACTATCATGACAACTACAGCAACGACCTGAAGCTTTCACCTCCAGAAAGGGTAGCAAATGCTTTAGATCTTGACTAGGGTGGCAACGGTCTCAGTACATGTCAGTACTAATGCTAACTGCTAGCTTGTTTGGATGTTTTTGGATTGTTCACACAGAGTCGTATTCCGAGGAAGGATGTGCAGCTGCGCCTCACAGCAGAGGGCGCCCAGATGCACCGCTGGATATCCGAAGCCGCACCTAGTGCCAAGGTGCCTCCAGCCGCTTAGGGATCTTGCATTCTTCGGAATTCTGCGAAGTTATAGTTGAAGTGAGGACTTTCTGGCCTTCGTGAGTATGTAGGGTCTTTGCAAACTCCTGGCATGCTTTCTCACGCTTGCCTTCGTTGATCCTCTAGCGCTTCAAGTTTTTTTGCGGACGATGTGATCTCGGCCTATGATCTTTCCAGAAATGCGTGTCAAGTAGCGATGCACCTTCGCAAGGTTGCATTAATTAAGTCTTCGTCTTCTTTTGTGGACGGGTAAGGGCAGCATAGTTATGTGCCTGGATGCACCTGATGCGAGAGAGAGAGAGAGAGAGAGAGAATGTAGGTGACAGGTAAGAACCTCAGAACAAGCAACACAACACGGTTTCGATGTGGTGGGCAAAACCGAAGTAAACCCAAATTGGCAACTTTTGGCCCCTAGTAAGGTGTATAGGTGTTAAGCCCCCACTCTGCAACAATGAGGGGTAGTAAGACCTGTCAGCCCAACACGGGCTGGGCATTGAAACCCGGAGGGGGGAGCAATCCCGCCTCCATAGCCTGAACGAAAGAAAGAAAGAAAGAGAGAAGGGAGGACCGCATAAGCCCTGCTGCGACACGAGTGTAACCCCCGCTATAGCAGGGAGTAGAGGCATCCTGCGCTGAGGCGGAGGCCCTGCCCATGATGGACCAGTTGGACAAGTGGATCAAGGAGGGCCTTTCCTTATCTGATGTTCGCAGCCCCAGGTGAGACTTCAGCACGTATTTCTGCTGATTTCCGTGGTTGATATGCCCCCGTGTAGAGTTAACCAGAAGGGATTGGGAATCATTCTCCTAGTCACCTCATGTCTGTGGTGGAAGAGAGAGAACGAAGGACAACCGCAGATCCAGAGAGCTGTACAAGGTTTACTTCCCTGGACAGTAGATCTCCAGGCCCGGACAGTTTCAGGGTGCTCGGTTTCCCACAAAAGGGTACGAGGAGGATTTTGGTGCTTTTTCTGGCTGCCTGTCGGCAGGCGTCTTCAAATTCTGCTTTGGCAACATCAAGTCATTTAAACAGTGCTGGTGCGTGCACTGCCTGGCAAAGGAGGCCTTGCAAATGTGCATGTGCCTGGGAAGCAGGCCAATCCCAATCAACATAGTGTGCACGTACCCCGAGCTTGAGGGTTGAGAGGCGGCGTTCAGTTACCGAGATGTGAGAAAGACATTTCGCTAGGCACTCTGACGAGCATGTTGAAGAGCTAGCAGAAAGTTCATAGCCAGGTTTGAACTATTGAGTATAGTAGTTTCC
>CAJNIZ010043280.1:3801-27095 GCA_905231905.1 Symbiodinium pilosum
TTTTTTTTTTTTTTTTTTTGCGGCGCATATCAGGAAAACCCCTTCCCATGCAAACACTGTAACTGCAGGATGTGCATTGCAAAGAGTGGATTTTGCCGAGACTTCACCGGGACCCCGCATCTATTCTAGCCGGCGTGATGAACACCACTTCCAAAGGTGGATTACAATAACTACACTAGAAGATCTCTATTGGGGCCCCATAATCCTACTATAAATCCCCGCATATCCTATAATTCCTCCACAGGCAGACATATGTATATATGTAGATATAGGTATGGCAGTTGGACCCCAACACAGACCCCATCATACGGCGAAAATTATACTACAACACTTCTTATAGAGACCCCCCAAAAGGTACCNNGGTACCTCCAATTTTGGGAAACCTTAAACCCTAAGCTTAAATCCTAAACCCATCTAAACCCTATATCACCCCTATAAACCCTTCTAAAGGGATCCCTAACATAGATCCCTAGCAGCATCCCTCCCATATTCTACTGAATCGCTTCTCTAACCAAGTGGCAATGGCCGTGCTGTTGGAACCTGCAACAGAGACTCTGGCGGGTTCATCTCAAACATGGTTTTTAAGGTGTAGGGGCATGCGCCAGGCACTCAAAACTCAAAACAAATCTCCTGTGTACAGACTTTGAACCCCGAGCATATACCATGCAGCTACATGCGCCCTTTGAGTAACCGTACCCATATTTCAGAGCATGACATTGGCCCGATTTAAGACTATTCTCTACATCAACAACCCAAGGCCCTAAACCCTGTAGGCTGAGGTTGCCACTGGCCCTACTACTGTAGCGGCCTAATCAATTAACTAAACCATTCTGAGGTCCACTTGAGGCACCCATTACTCTACTAGGAATGAGGATTTGGGGGTTCGGGGTTTTAGGTTTAGGGTAAGAGGGTTTGGGGCTTTTAGGGTAAGGTACTCAGTACTGTACAAGGATCTAGGAACGCAATATTGGTAGTTATCAAGGCTTCTACTGTGTACACCACGCGGTTTAGGGCTGCTGCTTTTGGTACAATCAAACCCAACACTGAATGAATGGCCTGTGATTTTCATGTATGGTCTGCAAAGTGGAAAAACTCCGCGTTTTCGTGAAGAACCTTATACAGGTTCACTGGAGCCAAAAACCAACTGCTACCACATCCCGAAATCCTTGAGCCCTGAACCCGAATCCCCAAAACCCTAATCCAAACACCCGAAACTCTAAACTCTAATCTCTAATCTCAAAACCATGAACCCTAACCTGAGGGCCTGTATCCTAACATGAGGACCTGATCCCTTGCCGTCCTACCTACCTTAAGCCGGTAACAGCAAGAGCTCTGCCCTCACATACACCAATGCTACGGGGTATGACTTAAGAGGACCCCCCCCTCCTACAAGAGTGGTATAATAGGAAGACAAGAGGACCTGATTATAAGTTATAAGCCTATCCCTTATAGTCACTATTACAGGCTGGGTGATCCACCTAAGGTACGAGTGAGGCCTCTGAAGTCTCTCTAAGTACCACGGTTTCCTCACATAGGAGGACCCCCCATAGACCCCCCAAAAAGAGTGTCCATAATTTAGCTGTTTTCTCTCCAAGGAGACTGCAGCACATCGCCCCACGAGGCCAGGTTTACAGGCAAAATTGCCGTAGTTCCTATGGCATCGAGTCTATAAGATGGTGCACAGTGTCCTCCATTTACGGCAGAAGGGCCCCAGTGCCAGTACCAGTCCCCTGCCAACAATCATATACTTCAATGGAACTTATTCTACAATTTCCCAAAACCCCGGGTACCCTGCTATTAGATACTTACACCCAAACCCTCAACCGTAAACCCCAACCCCTAAACGCTAAAACCCTAGACCCCTAAGCCCTAAACCCTAGACCCCTAAACCCTCAACCCGAACCCTGTAAACCCTAAACCTTCGACCCTCAGGCTCAGGGTTGCCTGCCCAGAACATCTTGTAGTTCCACTTATCTTGGAGAAAGGCACGGCCAGGATAGGTGTCGAAGAAATGGTTCCTGAGTAGGGGCTTGGGGTTTAGGGTTTGGTGGCTTTTCAAATTATTGGGCATCCTTTTGGCGATCCCATGTTTAAGGATTATAGTCTTTTGTGGTCCATATTTTGGACCCCTTACTTAGGCCAACTACCAACTCCCGCCCCCAACAAGCATGGAATTCCAGGAATCTTCGACTTGAAAGAACTGAAGTTACCCTAGTTTGCACAAGTCCCAGTCTGTAACCCCTATACTAGTACCCTATATAATCCCCTATATAACCCGCTTTAAGGACTTTAGATTCTGAGGTTCCATGTCTGTGTTTGGGACTAGCTTGAGGAGTCCTACACCTGGGAGTCTCCCAAAAAGAGGGTCCCTTCATGCACCTCCAAAACAGCGGAGTCCCTGAACTCTGAACCCCTAAAACCAAACCTGATTCATGCTTTGATGTCGAGACCTCTTTGGCCGGGTCTCGACATCAAACCAAGGGTCAGGTTGGAGGTTCAGGGGTTCAGCGCTTTAGGGTATATAGGGATAATCGAAAAGAAAATGGAAACACTATATCTAGGTTTAGGGTTTAGGGTTTCTGTGGTATTTTGTGTTTACAAGCTTACAAGGTATCTCGCATTATGGTTAGGATCCTACTAGCAGGCGAACAGGGCAAACACGGGCGCCCAACATAGGCCCTAGCTAGACCTGAATGAAGCAAGCGCGGAGGGTCTCTGAACCCTACCTTAAGTTCCAAGATGCCCATATACATATGTATATATATATATATGTACGGTTTAGGGTTTAGGGTTTAGGGTGTACATATATATATGTGTGTATATATATATATATATATCGCTTACATACCCAACGGTGAAAGGCTACCATTCTGGGGGTCTGGGTATGTAAAAGCTTCTGGCAAAAGAACTGCCAGATGCAGGTGAGTGTCAAAACACCTTCAGGGGCAGGCCACATGCAAAGTTGGGGACCCACGGGCTTAGGGTGTGGGGTTTCAAGGTTTAGGGTTTGGAACAGAGTTTCGGAAAGCAGGCCGGGTACCTAATGTAGACCCCTGATTAATAAACCCCTTCTTTTAAGGGCCTAGATATTAGGATCCCTATTATAATCCCTATTAAGGGGAGGGGTTTAGTCATCATAGGGTCTGCATTGCATAGAGAATACTGCAGGACCGAAAAGATTCCTATTTGGGCGCATTAGGGCCTAAGTAAAATCGACTCTATAAGTACCTCGATTTCTTGAGTTTTGGGTACTATTCTACGCGTACGGGATTTACGGTGATCACGACTGATCCTTCTACAGTATGACTGTCAAAGGCGAACTAGATTTAGCCAGGTCAGGTTCAACTGAATACTCTCATTGTCTGTTCCCTTCTTCTGTAGCTACGGGCACATAGCCTCAGAGACTCCAAATCAAGATCCTACTTCGGCTTCGAGATTTGCCTAACAAGCTATTTCCAGAATCTCTGTGCACGAGCCCATATTGGAAGATGATGCCAAGTGCTGCGATCTATACCCAACCAACTTGGGGAAAATCTCCAAATTAATAGGCCATAGTCATTCATAGACCTGGCTTCTTACTGGGGAACAATGCAAATGGACCACACGAACTACACCACGTGTCCACTCTTGATAGTCCTGTATAGTCCCTCGAAAGGCCTAGACACTAAACCCCGCAATGCCCGAAGCCCGAAACCCTTAAACCCTTAGATGCTAATGAATCTCTGATATTATAGTCTCCCTTTAAGTAGATAGAATCTGGGGTAAATGGGGATCCTATTATAATATACCCCAAGCCATATTCTATCTACTTAAGGGGGACGGTAATCCCTTAGACGCTAGTGAATCTTTGATATGAACAGATGGCTGTCCAAAAAGGAAACTCAGAGCTTCTTACCCACTGCGGCGTTTGTTTAAATGGAAAGGTATTACGGGGTTTGGGTAAGTATATGATTATGGGGTACTTGGACCCTTAGGGTCATAGATAGATGGGAATTATTTTGAGGTTGCAGAGGTCCCCTTCCACGATACGATTCCGTGCTGCCCTACGACGCTTTTGCTTCATTTTGTTCACCGGGGTCATTGGGCAGGCACGGAAATCCATGCCACTTCACACAAAAGCGTCGCCTACGGCTGCACTATGTTTCCCTACTCCAAGTTTCATCGAGCTTTTACACACCTGTAAGCCTAAGCTACTTCACGCAACACTTCTGCCTGCAACTGCATGCCGTTGTCAATCTTTGATTTGTTTCACTAAGATTCTGTTACTTCGCACATTTGGGCAAATCCTAATAATTCCGAACACTCAAATGGGTGGTTGTCAAAATTATGGTCCCTTTTTGGATCCCTATTATAGTACGGCACCTACTATTTAGGGTACCCAAAAAAGCGACCATAATTTTGACAACCACCCAAATAAGAAGTGTTAAGACTGGTCTATTTGTTTGCCACCGGAAGGGCCAGGGCGGAGGTCAGGCAAGGTCGTCATAAATTGCCCAGCACATGAATCCTCTGCCTAAGACTGCCCGATAGCCTAAACCCTAAACCCTAAGCCCCTTACACTAGACCCCCAAAACCCTAAGCCCAAACCCCTCAGCCCTAAACTCTAAGCTTAATTCCTAAGCCCTAAAGTAAACCCTTAAGCCCTAAACCCCCTAAACCCTAAGCCCTAAACCCTGGAGAGAGCCCTGGAGCCACCCAAGCAGCCCCTACGCGGGCCAGCACTGAGATATGAAAGCTTGAAGCACCATTGGGGCTATATGAGGGTTGCCCAAAATTAGGCTACCCTTTCTGGAGGTCCCAATAATAAGGATTATAATATTTTGGGGTCTAAATTGGGGTTCCCTTATTTTGGGAAACTACCACAAAGGGATAATGCAAAAGCAAATGGAAACTACTATAGTATATTTGGGTTATATAGGGATAATGGAAAGTGGAAACTACTATTTAGGGTTTAGGGTTACTTACGAGCCCCTACACATCTGCAGGGTCCCTAAAAAAAACTGAGGTTCAGAAATCCCCATCTCACCGGGTAAGCCACAGGCCCAAGCCAAAGATCTTCCGGTGGCTTAGAGACTTAGGGCTTAGGTCTTAGGATTTGAGCTTTGAGGGTGAGGGATGAAAAACATCAGGGTTTAGTGACGAAGGTTTAGGGTTTAAGGACTAAGGTTAAAGGTTAGCTTAGAGTGTAGGGTTTTTCGGGGTGCAGGGTGGCTTTGGTATATCTAGTAAGGCCTAGTCGTCTGTAGACCATACTAAGGATCCCAGTAAACCCCATGGAACAGAATCGTGACTTAGAGGGCCACCCCGTCTGAATCTTGCTTCAAGCGTTTCCTGCATTTCTGCTGAAGTCTTTGGGGAAAGACAAATTTATGTACCTCTGAAAAGAAAACATCCCGGGATGGCTTGAGAATCACGACGAAAACCCTGGCTCCCAACCCTGAAGCTGGAATCCTAAACCGTAAGCCCTTAACCATCAACCCTAGAGCGACTCCCCCTTGTCGCCTTGATCTCTGCTTGTACCCAACACCTCACCTGAGTCATGGGTTTGACGAGTGGAAGCGGATTTATATTCTGCTTCTGGATGCCACGTCAGCATAGTAAGTGGGCACAAACGGAGAAAAGCGCCGACAGCAACCATGCTAGAGAATATACGTGCAACAGAACATGCTTGGCGCAAGAACTGGTTTTCACTGCTGAAACGGCTTCAGGAAGATTTCCTTTGGGGGGGGGGGCCGCATTTCCCAGCGCGCTTGTTACAACCTCTGTTAACAGCCTCCAGAAATCCCATCAGTTGCTTCTGAACCTCAACCCCCTAAACCCCAAACCCCCAAACCCCAAACCCCTGAACGCTAAAACCCCTTAACCCCTAAAGCCCTGAACTCCGAGCACGAAAGCTCTGTTTCAGCAATTCAAAATCCTGTGTGCCGTGCAACCTCGACCGTTTGTAGCCAGCAACCTCAACACCCTGTAGTCCCCCTTAAGTAGATAGAATGTGGGGTATATGGGGATCTCATTATAATATACCCAAAGCTATATTATAACCACTTCCAGGAAATGGGAATAATCGTAGTCCTCTTTGAGTTGCTCTTGGGAAAAAAATTAGCCGCCCAGTGGCTCATATGAACCTTGCCAGTCACCGGGTTAACCCCGAACGCCCACGCCAAGAGTTGGGGCCTGAGCGAATAAGATGACACCCGACAAGGGCGAATACACTTTCTCATGGGCTTCTACAAAGTCTCAGATGGTTCTGCGGAGTTTTCCCGGACTGTATCAGGGGCACAGCATCATGCGGCATGGGCCAAGTTATCGTGAGCTACCTTGAAACAAAGTTCAGGGAGGGTTCCGAGCTTGGAGGGGGCGAACTTCCGATACACAGGGTCATATGTACACACAGGGGATTCTGGTTACTCCTATGATGTTGAAGCAAAGTTCAGGGAGGGTTCCGAGCTTGGGAGGGGCAAACTTCTGATACACAGGGTCATATGTGCATACAGGGGATTCTGGTTACTCCTATGATGTTGCAGCAAAGTTCAGGGAGGGTTCCGAGCTTGGAGGGGGCGAACTTTCGATACACAGGGTCATATGTACATACAGGGGATTCTGGTTACTCCTATGATGACAAATCAAATACGACATGTACTTTAAATTGAGATGGAAGCTACTTTGTTGTTAAGGGCTTGGGGACACTACATAAGATGGACCTCCCCACCCGTTAGTAGTGGCATAAGAGTAATGTCTATCGCCACTATCCCATATGGCCACTATTGCTGGGTGAAGGGCCACCTAAACCCTGCGTTGCAAGGCCGCCCCTAAACCCTAAACCCTAAACCCTTGGAAAGCAGCAAGGCAAAGTCTTTTGCAAACCTGGAGTTGTGAGTTGGGTTGCTTCTGGGGATTGAAACAAACGGCTCAACGATGCTTTGACGGGATTGCCAAGAGAGAAGAGAGACGATAGAGAAGGGGAGAGAGAGAGAGAGAGAGAGAGAGAGAGAGAGAGAAAAAGCAACAATTGTTCATTCGAAGCTGCATGAGCTGCTAGGGTTTCAGGGTTACACCCCCGCAGGTCATATCTCTGAAGGCTTGCACTCACATTCTATCCATTGCAAGGCCAAAGGCGCTTGGTGCCTTAGCAGGGTTCCAGATTCCGCCATAATAGAACCTCCCTAGCTCGCAGGGGCAGCGGTCTATCGGGCTTCCTGTAGGGATCATGGTATTGGGGACATAGGTTCAATTTGAAATCAAACTTCTCGCACGCTTGGGGGATTTTCGTTCTTTGCCTAGGCAATCAAGACCTCGAGGGCTGACTAGACTAGACAAACACTGCCCGTGCCCCAGCTAAAACGAAGATCACGGAAGTAATCCAAGTGTCTGGATGCTGCGGTAGTTCGGCAAATCAAAGAGTATCACCCCTGCATTCCTTCAGGGTTGTTTGTGCATGTGCTTGGCTTCAAAAAAAAAGTTTGCAGCCACGACAACTTGAGCTCACCAAGAAGAGTCAAGAACTCATTATCTCTGCCTCTGCAAAACGACCTCTGCCAGCTGCTACAACCGCCACTTTCGCAGCACATAGCTTGCTATGGATAGAGCTGCAATCATGCCCCTTTGCAATCAATCCGAATCAATCCCTTTTTTGAGTCCTCTTCTGCCTCCTCCTTCTACTGCTGTTACTACTACTTACAGTTGTGGTCAGAAATGCTACGTCTTCTCCTGTTGTTACTACTGTGACGACAACAACCGCGAGGTCAGTATGGAGTCGGTGAGGAGTATGAGTATCACCACCACCACCACCACCACCACCAGCGCCGACGCTGCCGCCAGCAGTCATGCCAGCACCAACGCGGCCGCCGCTGCCGCCGCTGCCGCCACCGTTGCCACTGCCAGCATACTCCTTTCACCCTCTCTGCCGCCGCTGCCCGAAACAAATCATTGATTTCCGTCGGTGGTTTCGGGACTCTGGACCTCAAAAATCACCCTCGCGAATGCTGACATAAGATTCCACGAAGCATGCGAAGCCAGGATGTCTGGAGACATATCGCACCTACTGCACAGCTACTCCAACAAATCTCGGCTGCAGGGATATGAGCGTGGCACACTCAACCTGGCAGCCGATATTGTAAACTTGTATCCCAAAACCAACTCCCAACCCTACATCTCAACGCACAAATCCCACTGACCATACAAACACGAAAAAACACGTCCTGGGTCCCTCATCCTTCCGAAGCTGAGAGGAATAGGCGGCAGCATACCTTTTGGGTTTTCAAGCACCAGGTGCAGGGTACCAGGTTAGTCATGTGAATAATTTCAACACCCCCCCCGTTCCCTAATTACAATTTCCAGAAGGGCGCGCGGTGTCCATGATGGGGCAGTGGGAAATCTAAAGAGGGAGGGGTGTAAGAGTCGTTGCCCATTGCGATGTCTACCCCAGACATGGTTCCTTTGCATTTGGAATGCCCATGTCATGTGCTAAACGCTGTTTCAACAATAACCTAGTTGTGGAATTCACGTCGCAAAACCATGCATCTTCCCAACACCTTCAGACTGATGCTCCCGGACCATGGTACCCTTGCATATGCTTTAGCTGACAGGTGAAGTCTCTGCAAACTCCACTGCTAGAGCGTGGGCTAGACTTTGGGGACAGTTAATCAGTAGGACAGCTTGGATGACGCTTACAAAGCCGAGAATCGAAACATCTAGACTCGCACACAGCACCGCAAACCCAAAACAACTCTGTTGACACAAGCTGAAGACGTCCCACCCGTCCGCCCGTGCTTCAGGGAGAGACACTTTCCTTTGGACACGCACCACCCAACACACAGACCGGCAGTTGGAAGCATGCGGGTTGAACAACTCAAAGGTTCCTCCTATATACTCCTGCTCATATATGGTAGCTTCTCAAAATACAGGGACCCCGATATAGACCCCAAGATAATAGTATAGTCCTTAGTATAAGGACCTCCAAAAAGGTACCCCTCATTTTGGGAACTCCCATATTGCCAATTGAAGCCCTGTTTCTACCTGACACTCTAGCCGGAGCAGCAGAAACAGAAAACAAACCCCACCCTATATGACAGCCCAAATCTTGAAGCCGGGCAAACAAAAGCAGCCCAAAAACGTGAAATTTGAGCTTCTGCCAACAAAGCCTTTGGGACTACACGGAATGTGTAAATCCTTTTCGCAAGTCGTGCTAATCAAGTTCCAACCATCTGGGACGTGCCGGGGGGCCACGCTGGTGGAAAGCCTTACAAAACCTGATCAGAGGATTTTGGTATTGTAGCCCCAACCCCCATGCTGTGGACGCAGTTATAAGCTTATGATACGGTAGTTACCTAGGTTCTCAGTTTGGGGGTTAGGGTTACCAAAGTTAGTATAAAGCCGAGAAGCACGAAGCCCAAAAATTACACCGTAAAACTCCAATTCCAAAAGCTCCCCCAGCCTTAAACACCAAGCTCTTAACCTACTCCATTGCTTGGAGCTAGATCTAAAGCCAACACCTACATTCAACCCTGAAGTTGGAAACTGTCAGCAGTGTTGGTCTGTTGGAGCCTTGGGGATGGGCATGCTGCTACAAGTTGCATGTTATAACTTCTTCTAATTAAGTATGCCTTGGTACTATGAAAATTAATAGCACTGCAATTACATGTTTGCCCATGTGGCTTATGGGGCGTAACTGCCCTAATCCTTAAGCTGCGTGTTGAACATCGAGCCGGTTGCCACTTTTTCTGGGCAGATTCCAGTAGCTCCGTTGGCGTGACCTGTCGCGCAGGTTGGATGTTTGGCGTTCAGGGCTTACGGGCTCAAGAGAACTCATCGCGCACAGCTAATAACCAAGATGGCGCCACCCTATTCTCACGGGTCTGTGAGTGGCGGCACATCCTGCGCTAAGCGACCCTGGCAAGATGTTGTTAAATAACCCATCCAAACTGGGAACTCTCAACACTCCCGGCCGCTGGGAAGATACCACAGGCAACCACCCGAATCATCTCCTGTTAGGGTTTAGGGCTGGCGCCCTCAATTCCCACATTACGATCAAGCACAGCGCAGGTGCATGGGCCGAGGGACTGAGGGGCCTCCGGACAGGCTCCCACAGCCTGTCGCCTCTCACCGGCCGTACACAAGGAGTTTTGAACAGGAATGGCTCACCTCAATCTACAGACCACTGGCCCAGGAATTTGGCGCAGCGAGAGCTTTCAAGGGGAGATGTGGCAGCCCCTTTTACTGGGTTGCTGTTAAGAGACGTAAACAAATCACAATAATGGGTATATATGATAAATAAGAAGGTTTCCCCAATACTGTAACTCAAATTAAGTTCCTTAACAGCAACACAGTTTAAGGTATTCCCATGAGGGGAAACGTCAACGTACTTCTTAGTTTCTTGGCCCGGCTGGAGCTGGCCTGAGGCTAAGCTGTGCCTCCCGAGGTAAAGGAGGAGCCCGCAGAGGTCGGTTGAGCGTTTAGGGTTTACTACGTGGCACTTAGGATGCCTACTAAGGGTTAACCCTTTCGGTACCTATAATAGGAGTATAGTGTAATCCCAAACGGTCAGGAGTCTAAGGTCCAAGCTAAATCGCAAGGAACCCTAAACCCTAAACCCTAAACCCTAAGGGTTTAGGGTTTAGGGGTTTAGGGTTTAGGGGTTTAGGGTGTTTAGGGTGTTTAGGGTTTAGGGTGTTTAGGGTGTTTAGGGTTTAGGGCCACTTTCTCCATGACCACTGTTTAGCCCGGTGCGGGTGTCAAGGCTGATGTGTATCTTCAGTGTCTGACCACCCTAGTAATGGGTGGGAACGGCCTAAGCAGGCCGTGTGGGAATGTAGGGGTTGCCTCATACACCCCAAAATCAATCATGCTTCCTGTAGGACCGCCAAAAAGGGAACTGTAATCTAAACTCTCATGGATGTTTGGGGCCGAGGGGCGCGCTGGCAAACAGAGATTGGAGCTAAGGCTCACAGCGCGCAGGGAAACTTTACATGGCATCCATTTTCTTTTCCCTTCATCCCATCATGGACACTCCAAGTGCAAGTGCAGGCGCGCAGTAGAGTCTCACCGTCAAGTCTCACAGTCGTTCGAATCAAGATATGGCCGCTTATCAAACCGCTCCCGGCACCCTCCACAGAACAGAACGTTACCGCCTTTAAGAAGTAACACTACCTACTAACTACAATTCCAACTACCTACGAAAACCGTTTCGCGAGCCACAACCAAAACAGATTCCCCGAATCTGGTCGACCCTTGTCCAAATCTTTTCGCGTTCATCAAAACTTGACGGGCCTTGCGCCACCAAAGTATGTCGAGGTCTGTGTATAGGACGTGTCGCGAGTCATACCTCAGCAGGGCCAAAACTAGCTCCCAAGAGGACTCCATCAGTGACAGGATTTTGGTGACCGCCAAGAATCTGGACCCTAATCAAGCGACACCACATGCCCATCTTTCTGAAGTCCTTGAATAGTAGTTCCCATTTTCTTTCCCATGATCCCAACGTAACCGTATGTAACCCTATACTACATATTCTTATATAAACCCTATTATATAACCCCATATACAGCCTATTGTTTCAATGTTGGGGCTTGGCCCCTTTCTGAGCCTTCATACAGAGACTCAGGAATCATGGGAAAAGACCTTAGGCAGGAAATTGTTTCAATTCCAGATCAAAGGTTCAGAAAAACCATAATGACTGAACAACACATGCTGCTGTGGTGGATATGTGCGTTAGCATGCTGTGCTATGCACGATATACAATTCTATTCCGGACACATACGCATCCAAATCATAGTATTCCGAAATGACAGAGGCCTATGTGCTTGATGTGGCTAGGACCGCCATGCTGACACATTTGAAACATGAAATATAATCGAAACTCCTAGTATCCCCCGTAATAGGCCCTATAATGGTCCCCTCTATAATCTCCTATATGACCTACCTTTCAGGAGTTTAGACTACAGCTCACATAACGAACTCCGTGCGCTTAACAGGCAACCTGCCGCTGCTGCCCGTCTTCCACGCACTTTAGGGTGTAGGGTTCACTTACTATTGCTACTTCTACGGATAGCCATGCCTGCTGCATGAGCTAGAATGGGTATTTTAGGATTTTAGGTGGACCCCCCACCCAGTAATAGTGACTAGAAGGGATACCAGCAAGTATATTGGGGCCCTCTTAGCTGTCCCACCTAAGGTATTTCTCAGCATTGACAACTCCGACTCTACCCCAGAATATCAGCCCATACTGCATGGAACCCAGACAGGGTTTAGGGTTTTGGGTTTAGGTATCCCTGTTAAATCATAGTCTGCAAAAAAAAACACGTCATACTCGCAGTTGTTTGTTTCATGCTCCATTTCCCATTCCATTTAATTCTCGGTTCGTGGAGGAATATCCCCGAACCGCAAACCCTTAGTCCTAAACCTTGAAACCTACACTAGCCATATAAGCTATAGGCTATAGTCTCAACTACTAGTATCACTCTTAATAAGCCCCATATTACTCCCCTATATAATGCCCCATGTAACCCCTCCTTAAAGAATGTTAGACTATAGCTCATATGTCTTGACAAACGTTCCAAGTCCAGGTCGAGCAACATCATGCCAGCGGCCCCTGACAAAGCCATAGAGTTGTCGAGGATCTGCGGGATGTCCAGTCGCATAAAGGTGCCCGCCAGGCACTCAACCTATGCTGAATCTGAATACGCAGGGTGATCCAAAATCATTGTGACGATGGCACCAAAAGCTGGGCACTGTTACTACTATAACTGGTCTTAGAACTACTCCCTCATCATGGAAATAGTAACACGAATTATTATTAGTAGTAGTACTAGTACTAGTACTCGTACTAGTAGCAGCAGTAGCAGCAGCAGTAGCAGCAGTAGAAGAAGTAGAAGAATAAGCAGTAGCAGCAGCAGCGCTAATTAAAGGAAGTAGTCGCAGCACTACTCGACAATAGCAGCATCACTAGAGGTAGCAGCAGGTATAGTATCAAGTATCATTGTAACTGTGCAATTGATTGTTAGCATTTTGGCTTCTAGTTCAGCTCCGAAACGTCCACATCCAGGGCGACAACTTTCGGTACAGCATGCATTCCTGAGCTGGATGGACGGCTCACTTTGGTAACAAAGGGTCCAGCGTTTAAGCCCTCATTCCTTTGAATGTGGTGACGGGTATGTTATGCTGTCATTAACAAGGATTGCGATCTTTGTGGCTGGAAGTCAGGTCCAAAGCCTGTCGTACTAATTAGCAACTCATGCTCTACGACTTGCAACTGCCAACTGCTGCCCTGGGCTCTGTCTATGAAGGACATCGTGTGGAAGCTGATATTGGCACCTAGATGACGGAAGCGGTCCAACCGCTTCACGATCCACGTGCTCAGGTCCGATTGCTCGGTTCCTTGCGGCAAATGACCTGCATCCCACCAGCTGCCATGAAACAGGGGATGCGACTTATTCGGGGCTTCTCAGAATGCAAGTGTGATCGGAAGCTGCAATTTGGCAGCTGTATAATCTGTATACACAAAGTGCACCCCTGGTTTTGGGGAGCGTCACTTAGCATGAAGACTTGACGTCCGTGTCACCCAGCATAAACATGCAGCCACAGGAGCTATAGTGCAACCTCCTTAAAGGGGGTTACATGGGAAATTAAGGGGAGTACTATAGGTTATAGTTAGGGCTACTGGGGGTTTAGACTACAGCTCATCTGACATTTGTCTGGTTTGGATCCAGGTGGCATGCCAACATTGGCTGAAAGAGGCGGTTTCCAGATTCTGCCCAGGAGATCAGCGCAATCTCATACTGATCCATGTAGCTTTCAGTTGAATGGCACTGCGGCGCCACGGACAGCGAGCTAATCCATAGCATCTTTTTGTGTCTGTCGATGCTCCTTTGCCCTTGTTTTGTCTCTCCTTGGCCCAGATGGTCAACTGCACCAGGAAATCTTAGAAATGCGGAAAGGAATAATTAGCACAGTCCCAGTACATACACCGTGTGCTGAGGATACGTGTATCAGCACATGCGCATCTGCGTACGTGCATGCGTGAATGCGTGTGTAGGTATGTAGAGAGGTCGGTAGGTATGTCCAGAAGGTAGCTATGCACGCACTGATTTAGCATCAGTATATATAACAACCATTAAGATGGACGGAGTGAACAAACAGTAGCAGTCAAAGAAAGATAGTACTAATCGTCATAGTACGCACTAATCCTATCCTAAGCAGTTTGCCCTTAAGTCCCGGCTCAACACGTTTTCGTGAGCCCTTCCTGTTTGCTCCACACCCATTCCCCCTAAGCCCCACACTCTCTGGCCCCCGCTGAACGGCGAACACGAACCTAAACCCGTAAAGCCTAGGTAGACATATTGCGAGAAACTCATTTTATCTGACATAATTTTTGAGCGGGATTATATGAGATAGCCTGGTAGTACATTTGGGTCTCCCTGCCCC
The DNA here is from genome assembly GCA_905231905.1 of Symbiodinium pilosum. NCBI lineage: Eukaryota > Dinophyceae > Suessiales > Symbiodiniaceae > Symbiodinium > Symbiodinium pilosum. Next base: position 18,217 of record CAJNIZ010043280.1, read on the forward strand.
TAAACCCTAAACCCTGAATTAGCGAGTTTAAGCCGGCAGCCATAGACAAAAAATTGTACAAAGTGAATCCACCCTCCCAACCCTAAGTCCTACAAACCCCAGAGTCTGCCATCAACCCTCCACCCTAAACAACCCTAAACGCTGAACTCTAAATCCTCAACCCAAACTCCGAAACCAAAAGTGCGGAATGCCAGTCCAGTCTCCCTTGCCCAGCTGTAAGCCAAGGCCTTGTTTGAGCCCGAGGCCTCTCTCCTGTTGAGGATTCAGGGTTGAGGCGGTTTAGGGTATACATGGTCTAGGGTGTTGTGTGACTTTAGGGTTTGGAGTTAGGAGTTTAACTAGGTTCCCCAGTAACCCATTGATAATAAGGGTACCCTTTTTCGTGATATTCAATTTTAATATGGAGTCCCCAAAATAAAAAAGGGAAAAGGGTACTACTGGGGTACCTAGTTAAGCATTGGGAATTCTTGGTTTGGGGTTCCGGGCTTGGAGTTAAGGGCTTGGGGGCTACTGGAGCACTGCACAAATAAGAAATCTTTACCGAGGGGCTTCAAAAATGAAGTTGTTTTTGGGGTGTAGAGGGTGACCCCCCCTGTGTGAGAATACTTGTAGGGCTTTGGGTGTACTGATCCAGGGATTATGCTTTGGGATTTAGGTGGCCTTGCTAAGGGGATTGTGCATAGGAAGCACAGGTTTGTACGGTCTAGGGTAGGGCGAGGGCTGAAGGACTGGGACTCAAAGGTGATCTTCTGCAGGGCCACGAGACAGGGAATAAGAAGTTAGGTCGAACGTGTGCGGCTTATCGCTGTAGTCAGAACTTAGGCTCCGTATGCCCTTACTTAAGGGTATTGGATAAGACCAGAACAGACAATGAAGGATGCAATTTATGGGAGTCTGCGCTTAGGGTCATGGCTTAGGATTCCATGGTTGTTAGCTTCCCGAGATAGGAGGACTCTAATCTAGAGGTTAGGGTTCAGCCCAATCTATGCACTGCACATCATCACATGCGTAAATTTTGGGGTCCCCCACGAGGGGATGGCTGATCCTGAAAAATCACCAATCTAAAACAAAAAGAGAGAAAACATGAAAAACAAGTCTGAGACAGGCTGCAAGCTCCCAACTTCAAGCGAGAAGAAATTGAAGAGTTCAGGGTGTCTAGGATCTAGGGTACATTACACTTCCCCGCAAAAAGGATTCAACAAGCACGCACACTCTTATCAAAGGATTTTGGTAACACGCACCGCCTAGTTTTGGCAACTTTAGCTATTCTGTGACTCATCTAGAGTCCTATTCGTAGAAGTTAGGGAAAGCGTAAACCCCAAACCCTATACCTTGCATACCCCTATATACCCCTATAGAATATTTCCCTCTATACCCCCTTCAAAGGGAACTCCCTCAACCCTAAACCCAAAACCGCTTTAAAGGGACCTAACTATTGGGTAATCGGCTGCTCCTGGTCGGAATCCTTCTCTCTGGTACTGGCATGCTGGATGAGGGCGGACGTGACGCTCCCATGAGGCGCCTGGCAATCTCCTGAGTTGCTGTCAAGGAACTTACATAAATGGGCATGTGTATACATATATATAGACATCTATAAATATATAGGGTTTAGGGGTACCATAATGGGTACATATCGGAATTAATAAGGGTGTCCCCAAGATAGCAACTCAAATCAAATTCCTTAACACCAACCCAGTCTCTGGACACATCTGCCAGAGCAGAAGCAGCTGCCACCAGGGCAAGTAGAACGCGCAGATGGTGCATAGTTCGCTACGTGGTTTGTTTCTCGGCAGAATGCCGGCAGTAAGGCGAAACGGGAAGATGGGAAGAAGCTGCAAGCTTTTGAGCACAATGCAGCTGCAAAGAAATAACATGTGACACAAGCTAGCTTCCACATTCCCCGCAAACAGATGCTGGTTCCGAACTAGGGCAAAGGCAATCTCAACATTGGGGATGCGAAGGGTAACTAATTCGAGCATATCGGATTTTACATAGAGGTGTGTTCGGGTGCTCGGTGACATTCCAACTGCAACGTGTCTCGTCTACTAGCTGCACGCTCAGAGTCCTAGATCCTGAGCATATATGGAACAAGCCCTCGTAGTTCCAGGACGCCTTTCATGGGTGCCATCACACTACACTGTAGGCGGCATTCTAGTTTTGACTCGTTTAGGCCGTGCACTCGGGCGCAACAGGCATCCCTGCCGTGAACGCAACCGCGCAATCCTTCTGCCTACCATTAAATTTCTGGTGGTTAATGCGTGGATTCTAGTTACCCTACCCCTAAAACTAGGACCCTATTCTGATCATGAGATAGTTTTAAGGTCCTTGATTTGGGGATTGGGTTCAGCAAAAATCCCTCATTCATGGCTAAGGGGAGATGAGCCCCAAGCTAAGTTCTCAGGCACATGATGTCAAAGAATACATGACAAAAAAAGTCCCGAGACATACGCACTAAACCCTAAGCCCTAAATCCCTAAACCCACCCTTAACCCCATAGAAAAAAGGAACAAGCGGTTCTAACGCCCCCCGGCGGCTGCCGTAAGCGTGCTTGGACTCTTTGGGGTTCTAAGGCTCTTGCTCCGTGACTCATATTAGCTAGAGGGTCTCTGTTTTGATATGTCATATTCGATGCCTTAGCCCTGCATCCTAAACCCTAGAATGCCCCCAACCCTACAGCGTATACACCAAAAAACCCTAAACCCGAAACCCAAAAAACCCTTAACCGAAAATGTTTGGAAGCATTTATCACTTATGAGCCAGGATGCCATGTTCAAAATGCGGGTCCCAAACCCTAATCCCTTTAGGGGGGATCTCGGTGGTGTATGGGAATCTTTCCAAAAATGTAGGCGTCCCGGTTTTCGTGGTCCCCAGAACTGAGGATCAAAGTGCTTGGGGTCGATGTTGGGTTCCCCTCTTTCTGGAAACAGCATATTATTATGGGCATGCCCTAGGCTGCTGCCATCGCAAAGGGGCTGCCTACGCTGAAGGCCATCGCAAACACTCAACCTTGAGTCAGCTTTCTGTATAGCTTCTGTGTCTCCTTGTCCAGCATGTAAGACCTTGAGATTCGAGGCCCCTACCATACTCAACATGAAGTCCTGAGCATAGACGAGAATCTTCACAAACAGGCACCAGGGATCTTTGATCCGTGGCCTCCGTTTGCATCGCCAGGAAGGAATCCGCGCGATCCTTCAATGCCTCCAGAATTAGTGGTTCAGGATTTAGGGCTTAGGGTTCAGGATTTAGCACGGAGCTTCTTCGGGGTTTGTTGCTTGAATGTCCTTTTCTCAAGCGAGGTCATCCGAGAAACAGTCGACTTCGGGCATCTTACTTACTGATGGTCAGCTGGGAAGAGGGGAATATAATCCCTATAATTTGGGCCATTCCCCCTTACAGTAACTGTTACCACAATGGGTTATAGGAGTTATAAGAAACTTCTTAATAAGGCCCCTTTAAGGACTGTTACTGGGAGGGGGAATGACCCAACCTATAATCATGATACATTCCCTTATTCCCTGCTAACCCTCAACCCCAAACGCTAAATCATACATACATATACATATTCCTTTATTGTATATACATATATACGTCTTCCTGTATTATATATATATACATATTCCCTTATTCCCTGCTAGCCCCCAGTCAGCTTACTGTTTGTAAGCCGGTGCAAACATGCTCAGTGCAAGGCCTTGCGGCCTTTCGTCCCAAAGCACCCTTCTTAAAGTTTAAGTTACTGGGAGTTGGCAGGGGATTAAGGGAACATAATAAATAGATACGTATATATAGGTTTAGGGTTTAGGGTGTGTATAAACATATATATATACATATACATATACATATACATATATATATATATATACATATATATATATATTGTCTTGTACTGTACTGCTGATACTACAAACCCTACATGACCTTAGCACACTATAGTACCATAATTCTCAAGGTATTAGGTACTCAGGGTCATGCGACTTTTAATATCTACGGACGGGATTATATTCCATTATTGCCCACTCAGTTCAGAGGCGCTGGGGTAACGAAGGGAACTGCCTCTAGCAGCAGGGCTGTTGCGGGGCTCTCGATCAAGGCAATGCCAGGACGTTTTCGCAAGGTTTGCGTCGAAAATGGGTTCCCATATCTGCTCACGACTCAAACAGTGTTGCACCTTGTTTAAACTCTGGGGTCTCGCCCCTTCCCTTTTACAATAAGAGCTCAGACAAACAGAAAACAGGGACCTTCACTAAGGGCTCCTCAAAACCTCCGGCGGTTCTGAGGGCTTTGCAGATTAAATCAAATCAAAACCCTAAACCCCCCTCAACCCTAAACCCCCCTAAACCCTAAACCCTAAACCCTAGAGGGATGGCCTGGGCCCCAAAACTTGCATGGATGCAAGGATGACAGGTTCAAGAAGTGGCTTAGGGCTTAGGGTTCAAGAAGGTCTCCAGACAATTGGATTAGCCCCCTTTTGCCAGAATGATTTGGGCTATTATTTTTCAGGTGTCGAATACAGATGTTCAAGAAAACTTGTCGACTTCCAGTTTAGGATTTGGCATTTGAATTCTGAGGGCCGAGTTGGGAAAGGATTTTGACCCTAAACTTTCCTACACCCTGGACCCTAAAACCAAAACCTTTTACCATCCCTTTCTTGGGGCCTCAAAACTTACAGCGTTCCTTTTTGTAGGGCCCCAAATGCAAAACGCAAAAAAGAACATCTTCCAGAGTCTAGGGTTTAGGGGTTTAATGTTGGACCCTGTTTGTTTTGCCTTTAGAGTCGCTTTGGTGTGTTTATGGGCTAGCTTATTCAGTTTCAGGGATAATGATTTGAGGAAAGATTTCCAGAAATCCTTTAGGATTTACTCCCCAGACCCTTAAGTCATCCTCGATTCGGTAATCCCCAGTGCCCGCAGAAATCCTTTGTTATTCGGATTCTAGACCCTTCGTCATCCTCAGTGACCTCTGGGACCCTTGTTATGAGACTACAGATGTTGCAGCCGCACATATAGTTTCATGTAGATATGTATACACGCAGATAGACACGAATGCATTTATGTTGGCATGATCCATGTGTGTTCTATGCCCCCCAGCGTGCATACACACACACACACATAAAGATATGCATAGTCATCTTCACTTACACATCCTCTGTCCCCCTCCACAAGGCCCCCGGGTACCCTTCGGAACCCTGGGGCCATATGGGCGATTAGAGTTTCTACACGATGTGTGTATTCCCTTTCATCCCTCAACGCTAAACCCTCAGCCCCCTAATCCTTAACCATGTAGAAATGGTGGTTTCCCAAAAGTGCGGGACCCTAACGTAGACCCCAGATACCACATGGTCATTGTAGGGACCCCCAAGAAAAGTACTACTAATTTTGGAAAACCCCCAAATGCCCACATGTATGGACCCCTCCTGGCTCAACGCAAGCTCCGGTAGGAAAGCAAACCTGGTTCAGCAGCAGCTGGGAGGTTGAGTTTTAGGAGGTGGAAGATGGCCAAGATTATGGTCACTCTCTAAATGCAGGGACGTATTGTATGAGGACAATCAAAAACGAGCCACAATTTTGGCAACTCCCCATGCAGGTGGCCTAGGTTTCTCTCGGTTCGGCTTTGTTAGCTAGTCTTGGCAGGCATTCAGATTTCATAGTTTCCGGGGTGCTTGCCCTCTCTATTTGCGTCTCCATTACTGAGGTAAGAAGGAACCCCTGAACCCGCGCCCTTCCCTAGATAAAGCCTCAACCATGACACTTTGGGAGCACCTGGTTCAGGATTTGTAGGTGTTTAGGAAGCCGGCTTGTACAGCTCGGCTTGGGGTTTGGGGATCGACTTTCTGGGCCGAAGGTGTGCGTGTTTGAGGCTCTGAGCTTAGGTTCAAGTAGGGAGTCGAGTCTTCTGGGTCTAGGGATTTTCTGCAGTTCAGCTAAAACCCAAACCCTTTACCCCAAACCCTAGACCCGATAAATCAAAAACCCTAGACCCTATAAACCCTAAACCCTAAACCCTACAAACCCTAAGCCCTAGACCGTGTGAACCCTAAACCCGTTTTTGGCTGGGGAATACTTAGCCCTTCCATCTGCGCAAGTGAAACGGGAACGCTTGCAAGCAGCCCTCGACGAGGGCCCTCGATGGGGGAGGGGTGGGGTTCAAACATGAAAGCCTATACGCGCTTAGGGTATACGGTTTAAGTTTAGGGCCATCAAGCCCAGCCCCCAAACGAAAAACTCTGTTTTGATCCTGGTACTTAATCGGTTTTCACTTGCTCTAGGCTACGCCTATCTTGACTGCAAGACCTCCCCTCTGAGAGGAGCTTTGAGGATGGAGTAAAAATACAATATAACCCTATAATCCCTGTAGTTTTCATTTTCTTTTCCATTAACCCCATATATCCCCAATATAGCCCTAATATCCCCAAATAAAGTATAGGCCCTAGGCGCAGTAGCCCACACGCCTTTACTATTGTTCTGTCTAAGACCGAAGCAGCAAATGCAGTCAAAGAACTGGAGAGTTCTGTTGTGTAGCTATGCTTACACACTTTACTAGCAACTAGCAACCGTTAAGTTTTCTACGTACGCCCAACACCCCAACCATCCCGAGAGTTGGACATGCCGAACTGTATACAGAGGAATGGAATTTCTCAGCTGCACATGGGAAGATCAACCAAATAATCCAAGCATGCACCCCCCTTTGGGATATCTCCGTAGCGCTCCTGGTTCTGCCCGGGACACAAGAGCTCTATCTAGCAGTGTGGCTTCCAACAGAAGACTAGCAAACGTAAGAAGCAGGCCACCAACAATGAAATGCCGCAAGCATGCTGCGTTGAGGCCAGAACCCCTCCATGCTGGCATCAATTGCGCACCCCCGACAAAGGGCTCACCACAGCCCAAAGCCACGGCTTTGCAAGTTACAAGTCTCACGTCGGAAACACTCCAAGTCTGCTCTCACATTTAACATAGCCTCTATCCTGTCTCGCCCGGACTGGCAAAAGCACAAAATGACCCCAAGAAGATGCAACATCTTCTCGCTATTCCCAAAGTATTCAAAGCCGTGAGGACACTAACAATAAGCTCATGCTCTCTAGTAACCCACAGACAAGGGTCAAAGTTCCCAATGATCATATACTTACCCCAAACCTATACTACGATTCCTGGTACCAAAATCCCAAGTACTCTCAACCCTAAACCCTTTGGGCACATAGACCCTCAGGGTAGGGGTGATCCCTGGATTAGAAGAACCTTGCCATAGAGATGCATCATGTTGAGACACGCTCCTCTCAACAATAAGGGCCCTTGCAGACTCCGGAAGATCCTCTTATCCCTGCAATCCCTAGATTACCCTATTCTGAAAGTGCGTGACAAGGCAAAGACAGCCAGAAGTGCCTTGGCTGTTCCCCCGCCTCTGCCTTTCCAGGGCTTAGAGGTGTAGTGCTGCTTGGTGCTGAATTAATGGGAGCCTGGCAGATACCTTCATGGGGTTATATGAATAGAATAATACATGTATGCACACATAAAATAATTCATACGAGCTATTGTCTAAACCGTAGTATCCCCGTTCAGAACTCCTATAATATTCCTCTATCTAACCCCGTTAAGGAGCTTAGACTATGGCTCATATGGAACGTAACAGAAAGCATGCCTGAAAGCTATGGCAGGACAAGTGCCATGGTGGAGTGCAAAACTTGCCTCCACAAACTATCCCTCAGGGTCCATGTACCCAATACTTGGGTACTTGCAATTTCCGTACTAGTCTTCGTAGTTACAGGTTTGGGATAAGTACATGATTCTTGCTGCTAGGTACCTGGACCTTTAGGACAACATGGAACCCCCAAACAGAGCGGACGTCGACTACTGTGCTTTCGAAGGGGGCACAAGGGTTTGCATGTGAGTTTGAGGGAAGTGACTCATGTTGAGAATGGAACTGTTGTGGAGCAACCTGAAACCTATAGCACCCCTCAAGTATTTGGGGTTTAGGGTATTATCTCCTTAAAGTAGATAGGATATGGGGTATATGCGGATCGTATCAGAACATACCCAAAGCCAGCCATAATCTACTTAAAGGCTACAGATGTTCATCTACACCGGGGACTATGAGAAGGTCAGTGACCGGCAAGACCGGCAGCAACAGAACGCTCGGAATGTGGACGTGGGTTCTGTTACAGAAGGAGTCTCCACATCTGGGGTAAGGGAATTTGGGTTTTAGGTTTTGGCTCTAAGGTTCTAGAGTTTCGGGTACTCTAGTAGGCTTACATGTAGCCCAAAGTAGATACGTTTACTTAGCTGTACAGCCTAAAGTAAGTAGGGCTCACATCGCGACCCGAAACCATGAGCCCATAAAGCTTTAGTCCGTGCTCTTCCTCCAAGCACCCTAAAATCAACCCTAAAATCAGTTTTGAAAGGACACCCTAAACCCTAAATCCTGTGGGCGAAAGCAAAAGCAAAACTGAAGCGCTGCCGCCTTGCCAGTAGCGGGCGGTGCCTGCCAGTGCAAGGAGGACTTAACGCCCCACGCCGCCTAACCCCCAAGAAGAACAGCCCAACAGTATAGGGCTTAGGGTTTACGGCTTGGGGAAGAAGAGCAACCCAATAGACTTAGTTGTTGTCAAGGTTTACCACAAGATGGGTACATAGTAAATATTACGGTTTCCCAATTATGTAGTAGTAAGTTGATTTAAGCTCCTCAACACCAACCTAGTAGAACGGAAGGAAGGTCAGCCCTGAATGTAAACGCGTGCTGGGAATCCTTTTTGGCAGGGGTGCGCGCAGAGACCTTGGCTTTTGCGACGGTGAGCCCAAGTTTACGTGGCACTGCTCATGTGCTCTAGGGCTGTGCCATGTACTTGCGGGATTCTGTGGAGGCTGCGAAAACCCCAAGCTCTAAACCCTAAA
>CAJNIZ010043280.1:32259-43573 GCA_905231905.1 Symbiodinium pilosum
CTTCGGGGGTTGGGGTTTAGGGTTTGGGATTGAGGCTCCACGGTTGGCGGTTCAGGGTTTAAAGCTCTACACCCTGGAACTACATAGTCCCCCTTAAGTAGATAGAATATGGAGTATATGGGGTCTTATTATACCCAAAGCCATATTCTATCTACTTTATTGACTATAGTTGTAGGATCCTATTTCAGGAGGTTGGGGTTGCCAAAGCAATCTTTTTTAGGCGGGCCCCCACCCAGGAATTGACTATATAAGGGTCCTCATATATTCCAAGTATACCACGATTACAAGGTGGAAGGTCCACCTAACATCCACCCTAAACCCTAAACCCTAAACTAAACACCCTGTGAACCCCCTAAACCCCAAACCCCAGCGCCCTGCCTCGGATGCACCCTCTTCGGCAATGTCGATCCACACATCACCCAGTAGCCGGGCCTCATGGCTCACCACACAAATTTTAGAGTTGAAGCTTTAAGGTTGTTTATCATCCCCCGAAACGTCCAGTTACATGTGTAAAGTATCTACTTGGGATTTATCTATATAAGGACCCTTTTGGATTCCAAGAAAAACACTATACAGGTGCCTGGACCCTGTTGGAATCTTGCTAACATAAGTAGGACATGAAGCGTTGCGCGGGCACTGTTTGCAGCAGCAGCTGGAGCAGCTGCATTGTCATGTCAGTGCTTCTGGTGCTAGGTCATATGAGTGGGACGAGACAATGAGAACAACACATCAGTTTAAGTCATCAAACGAAGCGAAGAATAAAAAGGCACGTCAGGCAATCACGTTATTGCAGTAGGAGGCGTGGCAACTCTGCGGGATAATAACTATTATTAATATCATTCGTAATATTCTTATGAGCAGGGCCTGCAGACCTACATCCTCTGTTAAGGGTCCCTTAACAGCCTAATATTGACTGTACGGGAGCATCCATGTTAGTTTGGGGAGGGTAGAGCTTTGAAACTTCCGAGGTCCGAACCTTGCTGTTGTCACTCTTGTCTGTGGCATCCTCAGCTTGCACCTGCATACCCAAAGGGATAGTATAGGATTTATGGTCTAGGTTTTTTAGGATTATGGGTAGTTCAGTGGGAACCGCTTTGGGCCTTCAGGATAGGGCCCGGCTCTGTGCGGAAAGGAAACTACTCCCGATAACCCTAGGAGTATATGTGGACGATCTGTGGATGATCATGCTGGAAGTACTCTGTGAGTGTGGACCTCTAATATGTGCAATGGCCATCCCTTCAAGAGCTTCTGGCCACTGTTTCAAGGTCCTTGTCAAAGTCTTTGTCTTGGGATTCCTAACCGAATCCAGATCGTCCCATTTAGATTAATCCCCTGAGCCTTCTCTGAACCCTGAAAGGCGACACAGCCATGTATATGGTAATTGCCTGATCAGAACATTCTTACGAACTAGCCATTACGGAAAATGGTTCCCCCATAGTTTCTTTTTATAGGCCGACAGGAACCGATAACAATTTTCAAGGGACCTTCAGATCAACCCCATATGAGCTATAGTCTAACCTCCTACCTGTATAATGCTCCCTATAGAATGCCCCTTTAAGGAGTTTAGCCTATAGCTCATGTGCCGAGCTATCTTGGACGCCTTGTCTCCAGTGGTCGCCTTGGGCGCGTTGGAGGAGGGAGTTGCCTGGCAGCTTTCTTTTCTCGTATTGAGGGATTAAGGTTTAGGCTTTTTACGGGACTTTACGTCTTGCTAGCAGAGCATGAAGGAGGGGAAGAATGGAAGCTACCACAACAGAGGATAAAAGGGCAAATCGCATGGACAATTACATGAAACCAGGACATTCTCGGGGATTTTTTTTGTACTCTGAAGATCCATTCCTTCATTGCTTGCTAACCAGAAGTAGGTGTTGCGCTCAGCTTGCCTACCGGAAGGCTCATTTGAATTCGTAGTTCACAGTACAGTACAATCCTAGATGCTCATAACCCCTTTCACCGTGCAAGACTCCCAGGAGCATACAAATCCTGAAGAGCTCTTTTGCAAGCGGAAGAACGGCCAAGAATATGTGTTATTAAGGGTGGGGACGGGACGGGTTCTAATATTAGGGGAAGAGAATATTATGTACATCACCTTTTCAAACAAAAGCTGTCTAGCCCGCACGCCCGCTCCTTCGCATCTGAGGATGAGGAACTTGAACTCTCCTGCAACTGAACGGCTTCAATCAACCCTAAACCCTAAACCTTTCTGAGGAAAGTAGAACACCTGCACTATGGTGCCCTGAACTAACAAGAACGATCGCAAGTACCTTGAGGGACATCTACTTTCTAGATCCGCCCGGGGCCCTTGCTGCAGTAAGCACGAAAGTGTCTAGACAACTGCTCAAATCAGGGTATCTTCTATGCCCCAATTATAGATAGGACTAAGAAGGGCTTTGCAAATGGGCCGTTGCTGTTAAGGACCTTAGTTTGAATTGGTATATCAGGAAACCCTACTCTTTGGTATATAGCCCTTTATGGTAACTGAAATTAAATTCCTTAACGGCAACCCCGGAAACGTGTGGTGTCTAAGTCCTTGGCATCAAATGGGCACCTGCCTTGTCCGACGGAACCTCAGTTGGGTGAGGTGTCCTCAGAATCCTGGATCTGGGCATCCTATGCAGAACCCTCAAACTTTCGAGGGTGCACAACCCAGGTCTGGTCTCTAAAAGGTACTCATCTGGACCTACCGCCAATGTACCTGTTTTTCCTAAAAAAGGCAACACATACTGCTGAAGGAGGCAAGTCTGCACCCTTCCAAGTGTCTCTCGGATATAGTTAACCCTGGAAAGTAGCATGGTAGCTTAGGAAGCGCGAACCTCCTGACAAGTGCTATATGGAAGGCCAGTTCCCTCTCTTAGGTTCATTCAGTACGTACTTGCTTCGTTCCTGATGTCTTTCTTGCTGTCTTCTGTCGCTCTTTCATCTGCTATGTAGATATGTATATATATATACACATACATACATATCTCTTCTTCTTTTTATCACAGCTATATGTGAATGTGTAAAAAGGTATATATGTCTCTTTCGTTGTCTTTCCGGTTTTCTCATACTCTCTATCTCGCTCGCGTTTGGGCCACAAACTTGCTTCACCCACCGCTGTCCCAACTGAGGTGCTGGCCCAGCAGCAAGCCTGACGGGAAATATAGTCCCCCTTAAGTAGATAGAAAATAGCTTTGGGTATATTGTAATAGTATCCCCATATACCCCATAATTATTCTATCTACTTAAGGGGGCACTATATCCACATTTTCCAAGAGTTTCCGAATTCGTGGGCGCCATTTGGCGCCGCCCTTTTACAACAGGAGATATTTGATTCCTTAAGGCGCGTTGAAGATTAAGAAAGTTGGTTTACACAAAAAATCAAATAACACAGTAGTATCGACGAATGTCTCAGCAGGACAGCAACAGCTACTATAGGGGACTAAGGGCTCGTAATCTTACTTAATACTTCCCGGACTCCCTCTTGTCAAATTATGCGTGCTACGTTTAAGAATTATAGGGGCATATGAAAAAGAGATCTCCATCTATAAGCAATTGCAGGAGCTGCGGCTGATCTCAGCAGTAGTGGCAATCATAATCAGGAATTATCTAGTAATAAGAGTAATTAGAATAATACTAGTGGTAGTAACGATGATAATCGTAACAATAGTTTCTCTGTTCGGCGGGCCTGTGGGACCTAGCTTATCTGAGAACAAGGCCACCGTTGAACTCGAAATGACTGAGCTAAAGCTAAATAGAAGGTTGAGACAGCTTTTCTTGGGGCACCCTGCCTCGCACAAGTGCCAAGAATGATGTCAAAGCGGTGGCCCTATTGAATGCAAGTGTCTGACGATGGGTCTACAATGCAACTCAAGTATTCAGGACAAAGGACGTCTTTCAGTGGCCACGGCCTCTGCAGCCTCTAAACTCGGACGCGAAACTGGTTTTCTGAGGCTCGCAGGTGACTAGCTATTGAGGTCCAAAATATACGGCGTCTAATGCTTGAGCTACCGCATGTCCCCTTCCAGGTCCAGCCAAAACAGTATAGTGGTGATTACAATAGAGTCCTCCTTTCTTCCTATCGTACCACTATTACAGGGATGGGAGTCCACCTAACATATATTCCTTTCACCAATATTACAGGGAGGGATGTCCACCTAAAAGATGGATCGCAAACCCTGAGCCCTAAGCCCTAAACTACATGGCTATTGGAAAACCCCGCATATGCCTCAAGCAAACCCTTGAGGATTTAGGATTTTGGGTTATAATATTAACCATATGTAAAATTGAACTAGAGGTCATAACAGTCATAACAAGAATACTATTCATGAAAGTACTATTGATATAACATTGATACTACCTGGACCCCAGAAGTAGGTAAAATAATAGCCCAAAACCCACAAATACAGCCCAAAAGGCCATTATTCTACATACTTTGGATTTCCAGGTAGAAATAGTTCTCATATGCCGAGCAATGCAAGCGGAGCTGGGACTAGGGCCAAGAGCCCGGGTAGTCTCGGCATCTTCCTTGATGTATATCCGTCCTGTCAGGAACGTTTATGCGCACCAATTCTACCGGAAAAGGAAGGCTGCGTGGGAATATAATCCTATATAATCCCTATATCATGTGTTCCCTTCTTCCCGGCAAACCCCCAGTCTATGAACACACCGATCCTTCGCAAGCTCCAGGGAATTAAAAAAGCAGCGTCCAAGTTCTGAGATAACTGGCCAGGTAACCATGTGCTACACACACGGGCCACAAAGTGTCTGTACAGCAAACCCTTTGACTCTCCTGTATATCCTATATAGATACCCTAAACCCTAAACCCTACGCGCAAGCCCTATTTCCAGCAGGTTGGCTTAGCAGGTTGCTAAGTCGCACACGAGCAGGAGGTCGAGAGACCGGCCTGATGCCCAGAGATTTCAAAAGGTTTAGGGCCTAGGCTACCCTAAGCAAGCCCTAAACCCCAAAACCCTTAGACCTTTAAACCCCTAAACCTCCAAACCTAAACCAAGCCCCAAAGGGACCTCATGTAATCATGGGGGGGGGCCATATAAGGAGGTCCTTGGACTCCTTGGGGAGGCCTGAGGGAAGTGTTGTGCAGTCTTTGGCTACAGCCCTATGATAGGTTTTGGGGTGTAGGCTTTAGGGTTTAGGGTTGCGCTGTAAGTTACTGTGCAGGCAGTGATGATCAGGTGTCAAGGGCTCTTCAAGTGCATGGCTGCATGCGAGGTGCTGCCATGGCCTGACTGTACAGGGCCATCTGACACAACCACGCACCCCACGCTGTGTGAGGCGGCCAGGCCATCCAAACCTACTCCCTTAGGGTTAGACCTAAACTCAGTTAGGTCCATCTTGGTCAACAACACAAATTCATGTCATTTGGTGTCTTCGTTGTTGAAGGGATCTCAAACCTTCTTGCAGGCCCCCCTGGAGGATGATCAAAGGCTTTCACCCTGAAAGAGGCCCCTTCTGGCAGTTCTTGGATATTTCTGAAAGCAAAATTCAGAACCTGGAAAGATCTTTGAAGCAAGTTTTGGCAGGAGCCGGCCCTTGAAAAGGCTGGGAGTTGCTTTGGGAGGGCCAGCAAAAAGGAGGTCTGGACTGGAGGCTGGCCTTGGGCCTCCCTCGTCAGGTCCCTGAAAAAGCCTCGCAAGGCCCCGGGGGGCCCTGCGGCGGTCCCGTTTTGGCTGGTTTTGGGTGTGCTGTTTTTTTTCTGCAAAAAACCAGCCAGCGCCCTCAAAACGAGAGGATGAAGGTTTAGGGTAATGACTGTATCAAGCAACCAGTACTGGTTGCAAGGAGAACACCTTCCGGTACTGGGCCATCGTGAGCGCTGCCGCAACCATGGCTGTGCTGAGGCAGGGCTAGGTAAGAGACCTTTCGCCATGGAGGGCGAGGGTGGGGCGGCCTCAGCTTGTTTAGGGCACGTGGGATTTAGGTCACAGTGAGTGTAGTGCAGGTGTTGGGTATGTATATAGTTATTTAGCACTTGGACTCTTAGTTATACGTCCCTTCATAGTCACTACTCTAGTGATCTATTCCTCCCTTCACGGGGCAAATAAGGAACACCAGGACATTAACTGGTTACAAATTGGGTCGTTCCCTCAGCTTGCCACCAGCATTGGCTTGTGCAAGCGAGCAGGTTACTCAGGCCCGGGAACCGCGCCAAAGGTTTGAAATTTCCGGTGAACCCCAGAACTTACGGCTACTTGCACCGCATGGCTTATGAGAGATGTGGGTACCTACGCCACGGCACTAGATGGGCTCGGTGAATGACCAACAGTTCAAGAAACAAGCGAAAAAATACAGGCTGCAACAACCCGCAACTCCGTAGAGGGTCCATGTACCTATGCAATATCTACTTAGGCCCCAAAGTACCCATACAGAAACCGTTTCTCAGTCTCTCGTCTAAATCCTGAACCCTAAATACCATAAAGGTACCCGGACCCCTTTGAAACAAATGAAAGTGCAAGCCATGCTTGGACGCCGGCTTGCTTGCATCTTTCTTGTCCTTTGACTCGTCTTTACCTGCCGGTCTGCTGGTCAAAGCTTTAGGTGAAACTTGGGGTTGCGCCTCCAGCGGTTATAGGATTTAGTGTTAAGGCCTTCGGGTTTAGGGGCTTAGGGTTTAGGGCTTAGGGGAGGCCATCCTCTTGGCCATTAGCAGGACGATTCCACAGTTTGGATCCAATTTGTCCGAGCCGGTTGCAAGTTGAATGGCGCAACGCGGTTCACTTCTGCAAGAGGGTACGGCCCCAAACTCTAAACCCTAAACTCTAAGCCCTAAACTCTAAACCCTGCACTCCCAAAACCTAAACCTCAGAGTTTAAAGTTTAGGGTTTAAGGTTGAGGGTTTAGGGATAGATGTCACCAGTTCACGAATGTGGTCTGTAGTGCTGCCTCAACAGCGGCTGCGCTCTAGATTAGGCTTAGCAAGGGACCCCACAGGGATGGAGAATCAAATGGAAAAGGAAAATTACACGGAATCTTCAACCTATAGAGGTTATATAGGCGGTATATATGTACATGTATACATATATGCCCACCTTTTGATATGTGTATATATATATTACATATAAACACATGTGTGTGTGTTATCCCCGTTTGTAGAATCAAACGGCAGAGAGATATTTTACAAATCAAATGGTCACTAGGGTAAGTCAGTTATATAGGGGTATAACAAAACGTGGGGTTTAGGCTTAGCAATACACATCAGGTTTGCCCGCGGGCTTCAGACTTATACTTATTAGACTTTGCCTCAGCTACGAAACTTGGCACGTGCTCTGGCAGACACGTGGAGCTTCCCCGTCACAGTCTCGCCATTGGCCCCTACATCTAGAGCTCTTGCAAAATAGACAAAGCGCAATTTGCGCATCACCTCCGCACAATACCTTTGTCTAGATATAAAACTCTAAAATATAGTAGTTTCCATTTATTTTCCATTATCCCTATATAACCCTTATGAACCCCACATAATCCTTATAGTAGTTCTGCACATTCTAGCCGCCCTTCACACACCTTGACAGATGGCTCTTAAAAGCACAGTGACAAGGCTGCCTGCTCCATCGTTGTCCACTTCAAATGCCGTAGACCTGAGCATGCAACCAAAAAGGCAGGTTCCGTCTCCGACCCCCTAAGTAGATAGAATATTAGGGTTATATTCGGGTTATATAGGGATAATGGAAAAGAAAATGGAAACTACTATAGTATCAGGGTTATATTGGGGTTATATACTTCATGTTGCTTCACAAGGCCCTTCCGCTTTATGGTTCCTTGAGATGTCCGAGGCTCCTAATTCCAAAGCTGATTAACAATGCCGCAACCATGTCTATGTTGCTGCAGTAAGCACATTGGCTGCGCTAAAGATCTAGGAAGTCTTCTGGTACAAACAATGCCTGGAACCAGCATGATACTTTCTTCTACTTATAAGAAGACTACTCAACTATCGCTGCCGACCGCCAAAAGGCACCGCCAACCGCCACGCCATCGCCACCGCAACCACCCACTCCTAATCTACCAGTACTACCACCACTGCCACTGCTGCTGCGCTTTTTCTGGTTGTACTTCCCCGCAGCACCATGCAGCACTTGGGTCCCAACACAGCCTGCCGCAGTGTGTTCACCTTGGCTTCAAAGCAGTCTAGTCTGCTTCTGGGACAAACATTTTTTGGTTGGGGGTTGGGGGAATACCCTGCATGCTGACTCCAAGTGGTTAAAAGCGCTCATTGTTGGATCATGTGAACTAAAGTCTATACCCAGTATCCCCCTTAGTAACCCCGAGAATACTCCCCTAAATACCCCCCCCTTCTAGGAGTTTAGACTGTAGCTCATACTGGATCAAACTGAAAAATCAGGCCAAGCGCTCTTACCATAAAAGTGCCCGCAGCGGTGCTCTAATCATGCCACTCCATGCACGCTGACCCTAAACCCTAAACAGTCAGGGCCAGGTTGACAAGCAAAACCAAAGCGTGACGATTGTAGCAGTAGTAAAGCTAGCGTGGGGATATTACCCCAATAATGGAGAATCAAATGGAAAAGCAAATGGAAAAATTAAATGGACATCGGGGTTAGAGTGGTTTAAGTTATGAGCTACTGTCAATATCAAAGTCATTTCCGGCATATCTGATGGAACCAAACCTTCGGGTTCCTAGGGAGATAGATCAGGACGACCCTCAATTCTCTTCGAATCCTTCACGGAAACTTCCAGACATAATGCTACAAAAGTGTCTGCCTTCCATGCTCTGAAGCCCAAAACCACTGAAATCCTCAACCCTGCTCTCCACGGCCCCAGCGTGTTGCAAGTCCTCGAGCGTCAGCTTTTGCCGCCCTGTGATGGGCAGAACCCATCGCGACTCCTCAAGAGGGCTTATGTAGCGGCCTATTCACGTGGAGGACCGACCAGTCCAACAAGGACTGGTAGGGAATAATACGATGATATAATAATACTGCAATACTGTGGTACTGGAATACTACAAGACTATAATGCTATAACTGCATGGTAGAACTCCGCCATACATGAAAGCAGCCTGAAGAAATAGGAAGATGATGCCCGGGGGGTTATGTAGGGTATATATTAGGGTTAGATTGGGACAATGGTAAAGAAAATGGAAACTACTCTAGTATGCAGGGTTATATAGGGGTAATGTTGAGGGATGCCAGGACAAAGCTCACCTGACTACAGCATACTGTACACCACCTGATATCATTCAGAATTTGAGCTCCTACGCTAATGTACTGGTTCAACTGCTAGGGCCCGTAATCACCTCCCAACATTCGTCTGAAGGACGGATCTTCTTCATGTTCCGATGCAAGGCTGACTATGGAAGTTTGATTATTCGGCAGGAGAGGTGTTCACCCAGAAGTTCAAAGGTCGGAACTGTGCCCTTCCTCCGTAGTTAGGATCCAGGAAACAGGCAGAGGCCCACACTAGGGGCCATTGGTTAGGACCTTAGAGAAATATGTACCCTCAAGTGTGACCTATGACGCCTATGAAGCTAATAGCCGAGGACTCCGCCGAACAAAGGCAAAGTATGGGTATGTTCTGCCGCGTCCAGAACTGACTGTAAACGACTTAGCCAAGGGTAATCTGGTTCCTGTTGTGCTGACACCTTGCTTCGGTCCTCGGTGCGCCCGAAGAGAGATATGGCTCGGACCTGCAAGACTGTTTAAGGTCTAGGAGATAAATAGGGTTATATAGGGTAATATAGGGGTTATATAGGGATAATGGAGAAGAAAATGGATCCTAAGCTACAGAGGCCTAAATAGTTGCCAATATCACGTTAAGAGCATTCTACAAGAAATCTGAAACCATAATATTGGTAGATATTTCGGCCCGTATTCCATCATATCGGTAGATATTTCGGCCCCTACTATATTACAGGATGAAACCAAGCCCTCCCACGACCGTGCTTTTCTGGGAAGATGAAGGGACTGATGCTTCTGATAATCTGGCAACACAAGGAGTTCAGGGTGTAGGGTCTAGAGCTCTCTCGAGAAGCCACTTCCGAATGGCTTTTTGCAAGGAGGTTCTTGTGTAGCTTCAGCATTTACGGGCTTAACTGGAGGAGCATAGATGGGTGAAATCCTGGCATTCATCATCCCATCCTTTATGCTAGTGCCAAACTGATTGAACACTCCCTAGCCCAATTAAATTCTGAAGCCCTGCACTTTAACCCTCAAGCCCAGAGTGAATAGAAACTGTGATGGGGCCAAATGCAACAAACCAAAAACGGCTAAAACACGGCCAGAGCACTTACAAACTCCAGACATCAACCACCCCAAACCCCAAACCCTAAACCCTAGACCCTAAGCTTGCCAAAAACCCTAAACCCCTTTCTCCCCAAAGAGTCCCCGAAAGCCGCCTGGAGTCGGTCCAGGTCGCAAAGCGCGGAGCAGCCGCCGGCCAAGGCGCCGCCACCTAAGAAGCAAGTGGATGTGTTTCATGCATTGCTGCTTACGGCTTCTACGTTTTAGGGGGTTTGGGGTTGAGGCATTTAGGGTTTAGGCGTCTAGGTTTAGGGCTTTAGGGTATCAGTCTAGGGTTGAATGGGGAACCACATGGAAAAGAGCCTGAAAAAGATCTGAAAATTAAAAGGGCATCGGGGCTATGTAGGGATTACATAGAAATTTTGGGTGAACCTCGTTAGAACCCATACTATGATAATCTGGGATCGGAACTTTCATGTTGAGCACGGTAGGGGTCTGTTGAGGCTCGCGAGCTTGGGGGGTATGATGGAACCACGTTTCGGGCTGGGTAGTCGGCAGCTCTGTGGAGGCCTTCTCACCTTGACCCCTAGAAGGGGGTCATATGAGCTGTAATCTAAACTTCCAGTATTCCCATTTATAACCCCTGTCATACTACCCTATATAACCTCCTATAGTTTAGACTGTAGCTCACATGAGAGACGTCTATAGTTCAGAAAGGTCAGAAAAACTTGCGGCTACCTGAGATCGAATTCCTGCGACAATGAAGGCATCATAGATGGCCAAACAAAGAACTCTTGCGGACCTGCAGCACATATGAGCGATAGCCTAAACTCCAAGTATACCCCTTACTGTAATGACCCCTATAATACTCCGCTATCATCCCCTACTATATCACCCCCTTTTTAGGACTTTAGATTATTATGGCTCATATGTAGAAGCCAGAGACTCTGACGTTTCCCTGAAGGTCGCCCGCGCGCGTTCCTACATAGTTTGTTGGCCAGATTCTCTACCAATTATGCATGCACTTATATATATATTATATATATATATACGCGTAACATGCCGCCGTACCCTAACCCTAAACCCGAAACTCCCCCCTCCCCTCCCGCACCAAATGCCAGCTCATCAG